>CATKHJ010039085.1:0-48706 GCA_949750685.1 Vernicia montana | reverse complement strand
TCTTTTAATATATATATATATATATATATATATATATATATATATATATATATATATATATATATATATATATATATATATATAATTTAAAGTTATTGAAATCAGTTTAAATTTAATTAAAGTTTAAAATTGAATGAAGATAAAATAAAATAAAAATTTCAAGTGAAAAACAAGAGGATCCCGCAGAAATGAGAGTGAGACTAAATAGTCCCATATGTGAAGCGAAAATAAAATTAAAAATGCCCCACTAAAACATGATTGGAAATATGGGATAATACTCACCTCGTTCCGTTGCCATCCATTGAAAGATTGAAAGAAGGCTAAGTTAAATAAAATAATATATTGATGCTACTATAGAATCTTATGAATAGCGCGCGGCACACTTTCTATATTTCCTCTGTCTACAAGGTGAACAGCATAGCTTACAGCACAGCGTGCTCGCCACACTGGCTGACTGGTGCATTGACCTTACCGAAAGAGGACCGAGAGGTATGACCCTTCGATTAGAACGCCCCATATCTCGTAACACACGCCGTCGTCGAGTAAGAAATTGACTAATACGTTCGTATACCAACTCCCGCATCTGTAAAGGACGAGACTAGTTCTACAACGGTTTTATCCCTCTCTGCAAGTTCTATCTTTCTTAAGAGATGATGAATGCTCCCTAAACAAGGATATATAATAATATAAAAGTAAAATATGCACTTTGCAACTAATTGACTACAAAACTCCCGAACCAACCAGCCTAAACCAAGCCTTGTTTCAAAGCTAGAGCTTTTCTCTAGCTCATTATTTTATGTTAAAAATGAATTACTTTTTATACGCGACAAAAGACGAGCTCTCTTTCTCAAATCTCCTATCCTCTGACATATTGCGCATTTTGCAAAGCAATGAGTGCTTGCTTCCTTTGCTTCTTTCTGCTTTCTCTTCTTCTGATGAAAATCATTCTCATTCTTCTCAACTATTTTAGAAATATATAGGTTCCGAAAACCCTAACTTTAGGATCGAATAAAAAAAACCGTAACATTAGGTTCGGTACTACGATCTTGGCTCTTTTCGATAGACAAGACCAAATCTTGAAAAGGCAGGAAAGCAACTTCTACACCCATTCTCATGGTCTTTCTAAAGAGAATTTCGAGATGAAAGGTTCTGAAAGAAGTAGCGGCTATTTAATCAAATCCGCTTTGAGGTGTTGTAAACTTCACATCCACCTAATCAAGAAAGCTTTTGTAGCTGATATAGCTGGGAAGGACACACCCTTCCTGCATAACCAGTGAAAATCTACCTTACTTTGAAGTTGTACCACTTTCAGTAAGTGCAAACATCAATAGCAGCTTCTTCTGCCCGATAATCAAGAAAGAATTGGACTGCCCCTTTCAGGTGAATTATAAAACTAAAGATTTCCTGCTCTGCACGGTACCCAAAAAGAAGGAAGAAGACTCAGTTGAATACACTTTCAAAGTATAGCTCAGCTAGTTGAGGAAGAAAGAAAGAACCCTTAAAGTTAGATAAGCTGTTGTAGGAGCTTGATAGGGAAAAGTCTCTCCTGGTTATGTTGCATAACTAATATCCAATTTCACAGAATCCCTTAGTTAAAGGGCAAGCTCACAATGAAATGAAGCTAGAGTGTATACTGGTGAGACTGCTTGGGTGCTTCCAAGCACATCTTTAGATGCTTACTAAATATTAATTGATTGTTAAGTTTTTGTTCACATTGTTAATATTAAATTTTCTTAACCACACTAACATTATTACAGGGGCGGACACAAGGGGGCAAGGAGGCTGTATAATTTTTTTTTAAATTATACCTAAATTTTTTAAGTTTTTATATTTGCTTCTCTAAATTTTTATTTTTTTTTTATATTTGCTTCCCTAAATTTTTAAATTTTTTCATATTTACTTTTTCAATTTTATATTTTTTCATTTTTATTTTTCAATTTTTATTTTTACCTTTCTAACTCGTGAAATTTTTATAATTAACTCTTTAACTCCATAATTTTTTGTAATTTTATACCTATAGTTTTTAATTTTTTAATTTTATATCTTAAAATTTTTATTTTTTTTCATATTTTCCCTTCAATTTTTTTTTATATATATATACTTCTCGCTTTAAGAATTTTTATAATTAGATTTTTATATTTAAATATAATCCTGTAAAAAAATTAATATTATTAAATTTCGCCCCCTCTATTAAAATTTTGCGTCCGCCACTGCTAACATAGGATTTTAATATATTTGTTTGTTAATATTTTGCATCATGGTTTTTTATTTTATTTTTTTAATTGCAAACTCTATTCATTCTATTTTTATAGTCTGTTTTGTATTTTTTTTTTTTTTAATAGTAAATTGCAGTTCTTTAAGAGTTAAAACTAATGTAAAAGTGTTTATTTAATCATCTTCATTGTTTTAAAATTCACAATCAAACTAATCAATTAAATCAGTTAATCAGAAATCAATTTTAATAATTGGTTCCGCATAACTAATTAATTTTTTATTTTTTTAATTTAATCAATTACCGGCACAACACAGATTTGCTAATATATCAAGTAAAGATTTAGGGTGCGTTTGAGATTGTGTTTGAAAAAAATGTTTTTTAATAAATAAAAAATTATATTTTTTTTAAAATTGTTTTTAAGTAGAAGCAGGTAAATTGATGTTTTTCCTAAAAATTGGCTTGAAAAAAGCAGTTTATAAAAAAAATAAAAATTAATCAATTAAATCAAAAAAATTCTAAAAATATTTTTTTAGCCTCTTACAGCAATTCTAAACGCACCCTTAATATATTGAATGATTTTTAATTTATTATCATATATTAATTAATTATAACAATTTCATTATGATAATCATTTAATCATGTAATATTAATTACTTTTTATTTTTATTTAGAAAACAATATTTAATAAATTATATCATAATTTTATTTATTCATTATTTCTTAAAATCATTTCAAATTTTAAAATATATATATAATTCGCACAACGCACAAGTATGATACTAATGTCTATTAATTAGAGGCTATTAAAATTTATTTTTAGAATGAATTCATGCATGTTCTCAAGTTTGAATACAGCAGGTTATGATTTGACACAAGTTGAGTCTTATTAGGGGTGAATCAACACTTAAACTAGTCCTTCAGTCCGATTTCAATTTCAATTTATCAAAATTTTTAAATTTGCAATCCTAAACTTCATTCTTCACCGATTCAAGAGAGAGTTAAAAATTGAATCCTATCTCTCAACTCAAAACGAAACTAATCCCTCAAATTTTAAATTGACTTAATTAATTCAAGTTCATATTATGAGTATTCCTACTAATTATAAAAAATTTAAAATAGTTAAGCAATATTTTCAAATTATTTTTCTTAATAATATGTAAAATAATGCAATTTAAAAATTAAAAAAAAAAAAATACATGTTACACTCATAGGAGGATTTTATGAGCTTTTTCTTAGCACTCCTAAAATATATAAATCTTTCACTAATTTCTCCTTTTAAAGATATGTAAGAAAAATAACAAAATCCAAATTAATGTAAACCAACCTCCCATCTCATGACAGGCCAATTATAAAGACTAGACAAGCTTTATTTGTTGAAGGTATTTGATTGCATTAATTATGTATAGAACCTTCAGCAGCTATACAAATGGAGGAAAGGAACGATTGTTAGCTATTTGCTACTGCCAACCCAATTACATTTATTAGGGCTTTTTTTTTTTTTAATTTAACTTCAATTAGAATTCAAACTCTAGAATTTTCATTCCAATTACATTTATTATGGCTTTTTTTTTTTTTAATTTAGAGATTTAGGGTTTTTCTTTTTTCATTAATCACGCATTTGCATGTGTAGGGAATTAGGGATTGACACTTGGCTACTTGGGTTTATACAGCCTGTAAAAGCCAAGAAATTAATTGATTGCAATTTGCATGACTTTCTAATATCTATGCCAATAGAGGCAAAACTCAAAAGGGTCAAGAAAGAGCACTTTTGCACTTCTTTTTTTCTCTTTTGAACTTTTGGGTCTCTTCCCAAAAAAATAAAGCCAAATAGAACAAATGAATGTAGCAGGCAAAATGGTCTGCCTTTAACGTGCCCCTATCATTTAGAAAATATAAATAAAGATTCCAAATTGAATTCAGCTTGGGAGGCAATTTCCTTTCATTACGCCACTAAAAATAAGGGCATGTGCCCCTGGTGGTCTTCCATGGAACAGGCAATGGAGATTAGGTATAGAGAGAGAGAGAGAGAGAGAGAGAGAGAGAGACATGAGGCATTATATTGATAAAGCATCCTACTAATGCCTCTTATCTTATTTATCAATTTTTTTTATACTAAAAAAATCTAGTGAACCAAAATAATATTATAAACTATACAACAGGATAACATTTCCCTAAAATATCTCTCACCAAATTAGTAAAAACTATTTGTGATTTGAAAAATTCGAACTTGAAATCTCTCACTTCTCACTGTACTTAATTGACATCTTATTTATCATTTTAAATACGCCTAATGACTAAAAAAAAATTAATTTTTTTGAAAAGTTGTAATTTTTTTGAAACTTAATTATATATGTATCCATTTGTTCAAATTACACCTATCAATTTTATTTTTTTTAATGGAGAGAGTTATAATAGAGTTGAATTTAATAATGGATGGCTAGAAAAAAATAATAAGTGGACAAATTTTCATTTTAATTTTATTAGACGAGTACAATTATAACTAAATTTAAAAAATTAAGAGTAAATAATTTATTTTGAAAGTGTTAAATATAAATAAATGTAATTTTTTCAAATAGTTTGAATTTTTTTTTTATTTATTTATCATTGATCCTTCCAAATACATAGATTGGAACATAATATTTTAAAAGTATTATTGTTAAAGGAAAAAAAAGGCAGCACTTTGAAACTATAATCAGTTTTGAAATTTTTATTATTAATATAACATGTAAAATTTACTGTAAAAATAAATTCTAATCAATATTTTTAACATAATGTTTTCCTCCACAATTCAAGTAATGCAAACATCCAATAAAATAAAAAATAAACATAGTAACAAATTTCAAATTAAATGACTATCTAAATTAATCTTTTAAGAAACTTTAAGAACTATCTTTCTCAATAGCAAGGATTTGGATTATATAGCAAACAGTGGAATCTTTCAAATCCATGGATTTCACATTTCCAAGTTCCAATTATATTATATTATTTCTTAGATTTGAACAAATGCAAAAAAATCAGAAAACCTAATCCTTTGTGGCACGTACAAAAGTTAAAAAAAAAAAAAAGAGTTGATTCAACAAATGAAGTTCTCAGTTGTTGCATATATAACATATTTCTCATGGAAAAGAATCATAGTATGTGGTAAACTTATTCAAGGAGACCCTAAATGGGTATCCCTTCAACGTTTCACACTAGTAAAAATCAACAAGAACCTCAGGTACAATCTGCTGAAAAACAAACCCAAATAATGGGATGAAGGGAAAAACAAAGCATACCTGGCAAGAATTCCACATACTTCGCCAGATATCACAGGACATCAAAACCTAGAGGGGAGAATAAAAAAAAAAAAATGGTCTATAACTTTTTTCTTTTTTTTGTATCGCCGCCTCACCAGAGATGCATGATACATTTCTGACTATATCCCGCAAGCTGATTTTACATCTCACTCTGAATACCAAAAACCGAAAAAACCTAAAATGGTAACTCAAAAAACTCAAACCTTGACATAAAATCCCTTATAACTTCTAAACCTAAATTTAATTGTTCAAAACAGGCACTCCAGTTAGCTCTAGATAACCAATTTTTCTTTTAACTGAAATATATTACGGGGATGTGCGAGATTCACAGTTCACCTGCTTCACCAGATTTTATCTTCACCTACAATATCATTGATAACCAAAACGATCCTCCTAAGCAGCAATTCCTGAAGCAAATTAAAAGCAAGGATCATTAGAACAAAAGGCAGATACACTATCCGAATGCCTTGATACAAAATAAAAAATATTATTCACGTGAAATCAGTTGTCAACAAATATACAGCGTTCAAATGGCAACAAAAAATACAAATTAATTCAAACCAAATGTGCAAGTGAGAATTTTAAATTACACGGAGAAAAACAATTCTCAACATCAGAGATATTGGTGAATGCAAGGAATTTGTTCATTTTTAACATTCCAACAGTACAAGTACATATCCTGCATTCTGATACCTCATCTAATTCGCAGCTATTTAAAAGTAACTTCACATGATGTTCAACTCATTAAAGATGCAACAATCATGCCTTGCTTAGAAATTTTAAGAGCCTGTGATGAAGGCAAAGCATGCAATTTCAGAAGAACAAGTGAAGTTATGAAAATTAAATATGAACTGAAGACAAAGTGTGCCATTTCAGAAGAACAAGAATGTAAGGCTATAGCTATGATTTACAATTGTAACTTTAAAATTGGTTAGAACTATCCAGGAACTAATATTTTGATTTCATTTGAAACCATGAGACTCGTAAACTTTCTTGACCAACCAATCTCCAGAGAGAAATCTTCTTCATCCCAACTATACCTCCATGGATTTTTTTTTTTTTTTAATTTTGTTTTCGAAAAACAATTGACATCACTTCACCTCCCATTAAATACAACCTATGCTTTGAAAGAGTGATCACATCAGCTCACGTAGAGATAATGGCATCTGATGGGCATTTAATGTGTCTGCAACAAAATCTGATAAACTAAATCTTACTGCACTCAGCACTAATAGTTTATATCCAAGCATTTAAATCTCTTGCAACTACATTTTATAATTTATAAGCTCACAAAGAAGCAAAATGATGAAAAAGCCGCCATAATTACAAAATAATGACCCAAACTAACGGAAGGCCGCAAGTGCCATGTGACTTATTTGTCTTGTTTCATTGTTTGCACATTAGAGGCATCCATCTCTCAGCATCCCTGTGATATATAAGAAAATGTCTGTATTATACAAGTGTGTGCTCTTACACCATTGCTAGTGTCCAAGCGATGTATCACAAACCTAGTGCAGATAGGTGCATGCTCTTGCATCATTACTATTTAAATGAGGATTTGCACAGCCGAATTAATGAATTGAATACCAGCAGAATGTAACTCAAAATCTTATTTCTCGCAGAAAACTATTTATTTTTTGTTCAGGACCACAGCCATATCAAAAGACCCCTGTATTAATTGTGGAATGAATACAAAGCACTAAATTCAAGAATAAACTTTACTTGATGGAACGCTGGAGTTAAAGGGACAGTCAAATACCAGGAGAAGATGCCTCAAAACAAGAAGTTCAAGTACAAATCCCAGATTCAGTATATTCTTTGTGTGTGTGTTCAGCGCAGTCTAACATAATTAAAACCAAATCCATATATTAACTTAACTGATAGAAAGGTCCAACATACCAAAAAGATCTTTGCATAACACTTGTAAAACTCATCAAGTCTATGATAAGATTCAAGAAACACAGCCTTTTGTTCAATAAGAGAAGTTAACCTAATGTATGATTATGTACACACATGACAGCATAGCCTAAAACATAAAAAACTGTAATAGTAGAGATATGAATGAACTCCAATCATTATAAGCCTACACCAAAGGGCAATACTAAACTTAATTTCATCGAACCTTTCCTCCATCCAGCACTGTTTAGGACCAATAATCTTTCAAAACGGCCAAAACTGATCTCTGAATATTTTTTAAGTTGTTGATAAAATAACTTCCAAGGAAAAAAAAATCAGAAAAATGTCCCACTGGGTAAGATGGAGATTATTACAAATTCCTACTAAAAAATAATAATGCAAAATGCAGAGTCTAACCAGTACCAGGATTTACCAAGTGAAATACTCCCTCTCTCCTGTAAAAATAGTCTCATAGATAAAAAGCACATTGTTCTAAGGAGGCAACAAAAGCATTCTCATACATCTATTTTTATGTTAAACATTCCATACGTCTATTTTTATGTTATCATCCCAGTATTACCCACAATTTTTCTTGATATTTAAAGGTGAGAATTGTATCCAATATGTATAATGCGATGAAAGAAGAAACTACAGGAGGACGGAAAAAGTGTAACATATTTTACTCTTATTTATTGACAAAAATTATTGGACAGATGAAATGGAAAGGTGAACTATTACAATGAGATGTTGGGAAAGCAAGGAATGCAACTTATGATAATGCTACATTTAAAAACTGGTGGCCAAGAAAAAAAGTTCAGCCTGATGACCAAAAGTCAAAGCTTAGTTCCAGAGTTCAATTATGGCCAAACTTTTTTTTCCCATATAAACTATATACACATATTCTAACATTTGCATCAATTGCAGCCACCTTAGGTTGACGTAAGCAGGATGTCAATGCCCCAAGATTGCTAACATTGCAAATATTTTTTAATTAAAAAAAATAAAAGGATCTTCTTTGGTAGCATTGTAATGACATATTTCAATCAAAAATAAACAGAGGCCCATCAATGTGGGATTATGGAGTTGAACACTAATAACTAGGCATATATTCATTGGCATGTTTTAAGCATTAAAACGTCACATCTGCAATTAGGGAGTATTGGCAGATGCCCTCCAAGCCAATCTAGATCAGCAGACCCAGCCAGAATTGACACAAATATAAAATGCATGGGCCAATTCAACAATTAGACCTAAGGTTTGGATTTTCTGGTTATTATCCTTGTTTTGACATCGTCTCTTGACCAATCTTAGGGAAAAAGAATTGAAGAGGCAAAAACCTGTTATGCAAATTCATCCATTCTTCATTAGTCAAAAAAACAACCCTTGACACAAGGATATTACCATTGAAGTAAGCATTTGGTGTCTACATCTCAACAGTGACAAGCATGCAATAAGCATGAATAAATGCACCATTAACAATAAGAAATTTAATTTCGATCCTTTTAAGTTACAAGCGGAGATGAAAGACAGAGAACATGTTGTGAACTGAGAATCATAGAACAATCTATGATCTAACTGAAGATCATGGCATTCAGTATAGTTCAATGAAATATCATAAGAAGAAATTAGAAAAGATGCCAACATAGAATGAACAATTTAATATCAATTCTTTATCAGAAGCTAATGTAGAAGACAGAAAGAACATGTATTGAACTCAGAAACACAGAACAGTGCATGAATCAACTGAAGATTATGGCCTTCAATGTAGTACAATGAAAAATCATAAGAATAAGTTAAAACAAGGAAAAGATATTGCATAACCAACAGAAGAAAATTTAAGATGAGAGTTTCCAATCAATTCATCTAAATGTGCCAAAAAAAATCTTCTTTCTATTACTATCACCTACAATCTGGTCAAGAAGGTTAAATCCCTTCTATGAGCCTTAAACCTGAAAAAATAATTCAGTAAATGGAAGAAAAACAATGTTGAATTATCAGCATTATTATATTCTAAAAGTAAGGAATTATGTTCCCAGCTTTGAACCTGAGATTCAAAGGATAATTCGCAACATCCCTAATAAACTTTCTTTAAGTGCACAGAAATTCAATACCTGTAGGGTGTATAATATAATGTTTTTCATTTTCATTTAGAACCATTTATTTGAGCCCAGTCAACTTTTATTACAATTTTTGCACCTCAACCATGAGGTACGCATGAATGTGTAAGTGTTCTCCTGTGGTTTAATTTGTCACACCGCTAAGTACTTCATATGACCTAAGACAATGTGGAGGGAAATAGTGAACTTGGTGGCCCTAGATCTTTCTAAAGATGCAGCCCTAAACTGAATTGAATGGAGGAAAGGAAACAGATCTCTATAACTAACCCCAACTAGTTTGGAATTAAAGCTTAGCTGAGTTGAGCTGAAGTGCTTCATATGACCAAACTTTGACATGATTCCTTTTTTACATTGTAAACTAAACAAAAAATTATTGGCAAATAATATCACACTCAAATATCTGGATTGAAGCAACATTATCCATCCACAAATTGATTGTAAAACTAGATGTTGCAAAGAGATATCCATGTCCAAAAAATGCAGCCAGAGTATTGCAAACAAAATGAGGCATGAAATAACAGCTCCCAATTTCATATCAAATGCAACATCTATCCAAAATATGAAGGTCGTTCTGCAAACATTAGTTATTCTATACACATGCTCCATTAAGAACACTAAAAAGCAGAGATTAATTACTCATCTTAATTATGGAAACAACCATGATAAGCATACATAACGATTTAGTGAGACATTCCCCTAGTAATTCTAGTTAAGATTGTTCAGAAAAGAGAAAACAGAGCAAGCATTTGAAGGAAGATACAGATAAGAAGTTGTACCTCTATTTGACTGTCTCTTATTAACACTATAACCACCAACATAACCAGCAGAATTTTTTACTGAAACATCAGAAGTGGCATTGCCAAGGTTGTAACCAAAGGAGCCAGATCCATCTCGCTCAGAGTTTGATGATCGCCAGGTGGGGTCCCCATAATCTGAACCTCCGCCATAAAGGTCAGCAAAGGCTCCATCAAAGCTACCATTTGATGCAGCATATGATGATGTTGTTGCCAAATTGTTCCCATTGTTTCTTCCATATCCACCTGTGCTCAGACCAAAAGTGTTTTCAACACCTCCATACCCAAAATTCAGGCTGTTGTTAGAAACATTACTTCCACCACCTTGTGCTGAAAGTGTCGAAGAACCCCAATTAACTCCATTGTTGCCAAAGTTGTTTCCGCCAATGCCTCCACTTGCAGATCCCATGTATGCATTGGAACTTGCAGAGCTAGAGTTATAGTTGAGCCCCCCATTTCCCCACAAGTTCCTAGTAACTGAGCTGAAAAAAGAACTATTTCCTCCATTACCTCCATCATATCCTATAGGACTAGCAAACCTATTTGTATTACCAATATAGTAAGGACTCATTCCCCGTCCATAGTTGAGGTTGCTGCTAAAATTTGCATTCCCTCCATAACTAGGGCTCAATGCAGGCTCAAAATTCATACCCATTCCATAACCAGAACCAAATGGAGGAAACCCACTGCGGCCACCAGCAACTGGACTGAATCTACCATCCATCCTAAGTCCATTGCCTCCAACAGTACTTGGAGTATAGCCCTGAGTGTAGCCATTAAGGAAACTATTAACCCTACTCAAACCATAGTTATATCCACCAAGTGGGCTGCGACTAGGACCAGGAGATAACTCTTTGGGAACTGCTCGCTTAACTTCAACCATTTTTCCATTCAATTCATGAAAAGTCTTCATCAAAACTTTGTCAACCGCCTCTTCTGAATCATATGTAATGAATCCAAATCCCCTTGGCCTCTGTGTGTTGTGATCATACATCACCACTACATCTGTGATTGTCCCATACTGCTCAAAATACTTCCTAAAATCAGTTTCAGTAACTGTGGATGCTAAACCTCCAACAAATATCTTTCTTGTACGGCCTGGGCCAGGAGAACCATGAATGCTACTACCACTGTTTCTGTTCAGAATGTTCTGATCATCCCTGGGAACAGCTTTTTTTGCCTCAACCTGAAGACAGACAACTCACTAATTGTGAAAAACCGAAGCTCGGATAGCAAGAGATCTATCAACACTTGAAACTCAATTGAAGTGCATCAAGATTGTAAATTATAAGCCATTAACAAAATTAACACAAATAAATAAATAAAAATAAAAAATAAAAAAAACTAAACAGATAAGTAAAAAGGTATGATTTTACTTTTGGATCAATTTGAAATCTAGCTGACAGAACCAGAATTAAATGAATTCCTGCAATTAGAGCATTGAACTCATGACTCCTATATGGAAATGATTTTCCCAATTTTGTTCACTACAATCCCCTATAGTTTTAGTACATTATACATGATAAAGCTGTTGCTTTAAGATTAACAAAACTTACCATCCTGCCATCAATGTTGTGTTTTTCCTTAATCACTCTCTCTGCAACAGCTGGGTCAGCAAAAACAACAAAACCAAATCCACGGGCCCTCCCTGTGGTTCGATCCTTCATTATCACAGCTTCCACCACCTCCCCAAATGACCCAAAATACTCCTTGAGTCTATCTTCATTGGTGTCCCATGAAATTCCACCAATGAATAGCTTGCCATTATCAGATTGCATTTTTTTTAAATATCTACATAACCAAAAAAATAAATAAAACCCATTCACATCAAGTCCACAAATAAACACTGCAAATGAATCCAATGCAAAACTAATCCAATAAAAAAAGCACCTTTAACTTAAAGAATTGCCACCCGCTTGGAATTCAATTCTGATAGATGTGTTTGATGACACTGGATCCAAACAAATCAAATATATATATTAGTTTTAAATGTATGAAATGAATAAGAGTAGATGAAAAAATGCAACCAATAAACCTAAGCTATAACTCTTATAATAATAAAAAATGACCATAGATAATCGATTGAACAATTAAAACAATACCTTATTGAAATATTATAAGAAACAAATAACTCGTATATTCTGTTTGATGCAAAAACAAAAACTAATAGATCCTTGAACGATCAATCAATCAACCAACCAACTCGCAATGAATCAAACCTGAAACCAAAAGAAATGAAAAAAAGAAGAACAACCCAAAAACAGAATTCAATCATGGATTTAATGAAGTTTCAAATTTTGACAAAATTTGGTAAGATCCAAATCCAAAATCTTACAAAACGCACCGATTAGAGAAAAACCCAGATGCCAAATCTTATCAAAAAAACAAAGAATTAAGATCTGAGGGGAGGCACAATAAGAAATAAAACAGAGGGCATGCTCATCCTCCTCTACAATATGCCCCCCTCTACTTCTTTCAATTGGTGTTATAATAATTTTTAATCAGCTAATGCAAATTCAGTTAACAAACAAATTGAAATTTATACATATATTCTAGTAAGAGAAAAGGGTGTTTTTTTTTTTATCTTTTTTTTTTTTTTTTTTTTTGGTTGGGTTTGGAAGAGATATATAGGGAGAGAAAAGAAGAGAAGGTCTTGTGGAGTATGGTGTGAGGAATATATAAGGAGAGACTGAAAATGGAAGGTGCAAAGTTTGATATTTTATTTTTTCAAAAATTTGTATTTTATTTTTTTTATTATTTTTATTTTTTTGCAATTAAAGGTTAAAATGGAAAACTATGAGAAAGTGAGTTTTTGGTGATCTTATGATATAATTAAAAAAAATATTGAAAAAAAAGAGTTAGCTTTGCTTGTCATCCTCATTATATATATACTTATTGGGAAAATTATACTATATATGTAAGTGCAAAAACTTTTTATCTGAATTTTTTTTTTTCTTATTTGTTCAAACCCTCTGAAATTTTGATTAAGGGCTGTGATCTCCTGATCGTTTGACTTTATGAAAAACCATTAATGAAAACATATTTAGTAAAAAATTTCAGCACCTTAACAATGTGGCTACTAGTATTCTTTTACAAATCCTTTTTGAATCTTAGCACGCCACTGCTAAATTATTAATTCAATAATTTTCTTTACAAATCTTTCAATTTAGACTTAGTAGTATTCAGTGAAACTGAAAATTTAAGTGTTGAATTTTAAGTATTAAATAATATAAGTGTTATAATTTTTAAAATGTAAATTATTTAAAATTTTAATCACTTATTATATTCAGTAAAAATTTTAAATTAAATATTTTAAATTATCATTTTAAGTGATTTTTTATTTAATTAAAAATTTTAAGTTAAAATTATTTTATATTATCAAACCATTTTAAAACTAATAAGTACTAAAAATATTAAATTAAATAATAAGTTGGATTATCAAACACCGCTTTTATAAAATAAATTTAATGTAATCTATAAAATTGATTCACGATAAAAAAAAAAAATTGTTTTAAATTATATTTATGTACTTTGCAAATGGTAAAATGATAATTGATTTATCAATAACTAAGAAGTAATATTATCAGTCAATTTTCATATATAGTACTAAATTCATCTATTCAATTTGACAAAAAATATATTATTTACATTATAATCAAGGAATTGATGAATAGTAAAAATTTTCCTTTATAATACGACCTCAATAATCAAACACTAATTAATGAGATATAAAATAAATTTACTTACTAACTAAGTCAATTTTTTATATTACTTTTGTATTTTTAGTTAATATTATTTTGCATTTATTTTTTAAAAATCTTTTTTATATCTAAAATTTTTAATATGACTAAATAATAATGCAATTTGAAAGATATATTGACTTTGTTTACAAATATGTAATTAGATGTTTTATTCATAGTTTTATGGTTTTACCAATTACCTACCAAAGCCTTTGACAAATTTGCAAAGTGGTATCAATTGTGCGGTGGTTTCTCACCTTTCAAGTATTTGCCACGTATTATATACGTATAAGAAGCTTATTAACCAATGTTTGAGCTTTGTATATACCCTCTCTGTTTTTGGTCAATGGAATTCATAAAAAGCTCATATCGTATTTGAAAATATCGAATGGAATTGAAATATTGAATTAATTTAGAGTTGTATTGTAAATTTTTTGACAATCATAATGAAAATTATACCAAACTGAACTGTATTAAATCAAACCTAATATTAACATTATATATATATATATATAAGAAGAGTGTTTACTTTAAATTTTGATTTTTTTTTATTCGGTTCGATATGGATTCCATCTATTTCTTTTGATTCAATATCGATTATTAAATCTTTTAAAAACTGAATTTTTGGTTCGATTCAGTTCAATTCAATTATAATCTTTAAATTTTTAAAAACTAAATTTTCAATTTAATTTAATTCTTTTCAAATATCTAAACCGAATCGAATCGTACTCATATGATATATAAACCACATTCAAAGCCATTTTCTTTTAGATTTCTTCAAGTCCAATCAATGCAACATCCCCACTGGCCTCATCACATGTTAATCCTAAGCTTAGGTGTAATTTTATTTACCATAACATGGAAGTTGGTTATATAAATTTTCAGATTTTTTTTTATATAAATATATAGTAATTTTTACAGTTTTAATTTCAACCTAAATGTAACTAGATTTCTTTTATATATCGAGTGTAATAACATAAAATTGTCAAAGATAACATAAAATTTTCATAAATACAATATTGTATTATTGATGAGAAATGAAATTCAAATTTGCATATATTTTCTAACATGGCAAATGATTTGTTTTAAAATTTTATAAGAAAAATAAATTTAATGTGTGTTTAAAATCAACATGATTGTCATGGTAAAAAGTTAAAAAAAGATATATATATATATTACTCTATTTTTAAACAACACATCATATACAACCCAAGATAGATTTAAATGTTTGTTATAATTATTATTATTTTTTTTTTTTATTGAAGGTTGAATAAATCGAAATAATATTGTAAATTACACAATAGAAGTAGTCATTCCCTTTAACGTTTCTCACTAAATTAGTAACAATTTTTTGTAATTTGAGAGACTTGAACTTGAAAACTTTTATTTTCCATATTTTAAAAAAAATAAGAGAATGTCAATCAAATCACACATGTTTAGATGTAATAATTAGTTATTTAAGGGCAAACAAGTTAATAAATAATATGAACTGGTAACTAAATAAGGTAGCGCATTGTTGATTTTTGGCACTTATCATCAACACAAACATTTTCCATCTTATACCCTAAATCCATTTGGCACATAAAGGTGTACATATCAATGGTTTTTACTAAACATGTCAATTTATAAATACAAAAAAGCTGAACAGAAAGGCATTAAAACATTAAACTGAAGTCAAAATCATTAATTTTCTTCTTCTCTGTATTTATTTATCTTGTTAAATGGGAAATCATTGAAATTTTACTTTTACAAATTCAGAAATCACATAAATGTAAGTTTTAAATATTCCATCGTTTCACAATAATTATCTTTTTAGAAAAGTGATTTTGTTTCAATAGAATTGTCGTTTTACAAACTCAATATAACATTAATTGATTTTTTTTTAAATTTACCCTTAACATTAATTGACTTAGTGTTATTGATAGAGTTTTGGTAAAAGATAAATTAAGAGTATATTAATCCATTTGGTTTGAAATTATTCTTAATTTATTGCTTCCTTAATCTAAATGCATTCTTCTAAAACGACAGTTATTATGAAACGGAGGGAGTATGTTTTTATAATTTTCCCATTGCCCTAATCCATATGAACCTATGGACTTAAAGCTAGGTCTATCATCGGATTATCAAACCATGTATATAACTTAAGGGTTCATTCGGTATCATTTTCTATTTTCTATTTTCTGTTTTTTAAAAATAAAAATAAAATTTTGAAAATCAGAATTTGTTGTTTTTTGTTTTCTATTTTTTGTTTTCAAAATGTTTCTGAATAAATATAAAAAAAATAATAATCTTTTTTAAAATATTTTCTAATACTTATTTTTTTGAAATTTAAAAACAAAACATATTAAGAATATAATATGGGAAATGTCCCGCATTGATTAAATACAAATATATTAAGTGATTAATATAGAAATTGACTCTTTAACTTTAACAAGCTAGCTTTTAAGGTTGGTTCTCTAAAATCTGTATTAAAAACTTAACATGTTAAGAGTAATCCCACATTGATTGGGAATGAATAATATAAATGGTTAATATAAGGTGAGGGCCTATCACCTAATTGGTTAGTACTAGTCATTTTAGATATGATAGTGCCTAATATACCAATATGTGTTGTGTGTGTTTGTATTCTTAGTACTCTCCTATATTTGTCTTCCTCCCCATTCATAAAAATTAATATGGTATCAGAGCAGGTTTGGTTCCAGTATTGCCTCTACGTTTCAAGGGCAGTGTTTGAATTTGTTTCCTAGTTTCCCGATCTGGATATTCAGTCCCAGCGGGCCTAGTTTCTAATCCAAGTGACAATTGGATGTCCATTCCCAATTGTCACTTGAGGGGAGTGTTAAGAGTAATCTCATATTGATTGAAAATGAATAATATAAAATGATTAATATATGATGAGGGCCTATCACCTAATTGGCTAGTACTAATCATTTAGATATGATAGTGCCCAATATACCAATATGTGTTGTGCGTGTTTGTGTTCTTAGCACTCTCATATATTTATCTTCCTCCTCATTCATAAAAATTAATATGGTATCAGAGCAGGTTTGGCCCGGCTTATTGATTTCTTGGTTTTTCGTCTAGATGTCTAATCCTAGCGGCCCGATTCGGTGTTGCCGCTGCATTTCAGGGGGAGTGTTTGAATTTCTTTATTGGTTTCCCGAACTGGATGTCCAGTCTCAGCGGACCCAGTTTCTAGTCCAAGTGACAATTGGATATTCATTCCCAATTGTCACTTGAGAGGGAGTGTTAAGAGTAATCCCACATTGATTAGGAATAAATAATATAAATGATTAACATATGGTGAGGGTCTATTATCTAATTGGCTAGTACTAGTCATTTTAGATATGATAGTGTCCAATATACCAATATGTGTTGTGTTGTGTGTGTTTGTCTTCCTTCCCTATTCATAAAAATTAACATGGTATCAGAGCCTAATCGATCCTTATACCTCCTCTTATTATATCATAATTTATACTGGGATTTCAATTTCTCTTTCAATTTTCGGTATATTACGGGTTTAGTTCGATTTCAATTACTGCTCCGTGCTGGATTTCTTTCAATTATTCGCCTGGTGATGGGCTTTCAAATTTGTTTATTCGCTCCGTGGTAGGTTTATTTCAATTGTCTTTCGCTCGGTGATGGACTTTCAATCAATTATTGCCTTGTGGTGGGTTTCGCCCCATAGTGGGTTTCTTTTAATTTTCTTTCGCCCGGTGATAGGCTTTCAATCAATTTTTGCCCCGTAGTGAGTTTCGCCCGTGTTTGGCCTTCAATTATATCAACCCAGTTCATATCATAAATTTTTAAGTGTCAACTGGACTTAATAAAAAATTATCTTCGCCTAGTTACCACTTGAGGGGGGCTGTTAAGAATATAATATGATAAATGTCTCACATTGATTAAATACAAACATATTAAGTGATTAATATAAAAATAGACTCCCCAACTTTAATAAGCTAGCTTTAAAGTTTTGTTCTACCAAATGTATATTAAAAACTTAATAAAACATAAAATTGCATTGATACTACACACACCTAAAATTTTTACATATGATATAAAAAAAATATTTAATTTAAAAGTACTGGAATCATTTTAAAATTATGAAATTTTAAATTTAAGTTTCAATAACAACTATATATATAATTAGTCTATAATATATTATAATATACCCTCCAAAAGAAAAATCTTGGTAGACAACGTCTGGCATTGAACTACAAAACAGACATATTGGACTTGTTAATTTATTGTTTCATTGTGGATTGCACTTAATAAATTTATCTTTATATTTCTTATGATATGTGTGCTTTAATAAATTAATCTCTATATAGCCACTTGCTTGGAGAGCAGCCATCCATAATCTAATTGGCAAATAGATTTGTAATTATTATTTTATTATTATTATTATTTGGTTGTACCATAATTAAACTTAATTATATATATTACATTTAATTATTTATTGAATTTAATTAAAAGTAAATCATTCATTTAAAATCATATGATTCAAAAAAATATATATCTCTTATAATATATTGAAGATTAAAACTCTAATAAAATAATACTTATTAATTATAATCCTTAGTTTATTTGTCTTTATCTTATGGCTAAAGCTACAAGAAAGATATATATATATATATATATTGGGTGTATATATCAATCTAATGAAATAAAAATATATAGAGTAAAAAAGAGTATTGGTGTATTTTTACTGGAAAAAAAATGAAAAAGTCATATTTATTAAAATATTTCATAACTTATTAATTTGGTATATGAGATAAGTTTATACATTCAGTATAGACAATAATTATATATATATAACAGAAAAACCGTGAAATGTTTGAGCCCTTTATTGAGGATGATGACCACTTTGATGAATACTGCCAATCCATGAAAGATGATGGTACATGGGCTGGACATATGGAATTGCAGGCAGCTTCTCTTGTTACGCATAGTAATATATGCATTCATCAGATGATCCTTTCTTTTGTAATTTTTTATCAGCTCTCATTTGTTATGTTTCTTTTCATCTTCATAGTGTTTCCTTTCCTCTTTTTCTGGGCATTTTCTCTTTTAATAAATCTTATTTTTGGAGGTAGAAAGAGAGAGAAAGTGAAAGAATTTTAGAGAGAGAAAATTAAAAATAAGGGATATTTTTGGTACAAAAATATAATATTTTATATTAAAATATTATTTTTATGGTTAATTAACGGAAAATAGTTAAAAATTTTAATAGAAGGACTATTTTATTTAACGAAATAAAATTATAGGAATTAAATAGTGATTTTTTCAAATTACAGGGACGAAATTATTATTTTAGACAAATTTTAGAGATTAAATAGTACTTTACCCTATAATTAATGTAGACTTGAGTTAAAATTTTCTTGATAAAAAAATTTACTTTATCATAATTTAAGAAACACAAATAAATATCAGGGCTAATATTGAAGAGGTCAGAGGCAGAACTAGAAAATTTAGTGAGAGGGCAATAAAAAATTAAAACTAAATTTATAATCACATAAATTAGTATCGTATTATATTTAATTTTTATTAATTATTAATATATTAATTATGCATATACAATGCATAAATATATTTAAAAAAATTCAATTGAATACTCAATATTTTTCTAATGGGTATACAAAAATTATAAATTCTAAATTTTATTCAATAATTGAGAGAGGGAACTGATTTAAATTTTGAAGAGTGGCCAATATATATATAGAATATAGGTAATTTTTTTTTAGAGGACAGTGGCCTCCAAACTAATGACTGATACCGTTCCTGAAAGAGGTGGTTTTAAATATACAGGTCCAGTATGGACCCTTAGACTCTAGGGAAGGGACCTAACAGACAAAAAAAAAACATAAATAGATTACAAATTATTGTAATTTTGGGGGTGACATAGAGCAGGACTATAATTAGGGTAAATTAATTAAGGAATGTAATTAGCAAATGAGAATCTTTTTATTTCTTCGTGCTTCCCACGAAAGGAACTTTGGTGTTTCCACTAGCTAGCTGGCTTTAAAACTACAGCTAATTTCCTTTCAATCTTCCATTAGTCTAAGTCTAACAAAACTTTGGATTACCTATCATACCCTAGTCCCTAGTTAATGTAACTAAGGTTCATAACTAAAGCACCCTGTAAGTAAAGGCCATTTTAGTAATTTCGCATCTCAAATAGTAGACCACTAAAATAGTTTTTTTTTTGTTTTTAACAATTTATTGTTGGAATATATAACTATACTTACATGTGTAGTGAAATCTATATGTATATATAATACTATTTAATAAAAAGCTAAGTTCATGAATTATCATTCTCCCAAAAACTAAATTATATAAAATGATCTCATTAATTTTTTTAGGTCATTATATTTTTGTAAGTCCTAATGAAAATTTTATAATTTTTTTTATTATTTTTCAATTGATCTATATATAATAATTTGATTCATATATTTTATTTATATTAATATTCAAAATTATTAAAAAAATATTTAAATTTTAATAAAATAATAATAATAATTTATACACGTTAAAATATTTAAAAAAATACAAATTAAATTAAAAAATATTTTATCAAAACTTGTACTAAACACGAATTTGCCATAAGTTTAAATATTAAATTTATTATGAGATTATAAATATGTTTATTGTCAAAACTTATAACTATATTTAGGTGTACAATGCATCCAAAATTCAAAAATTAGCTTTGTGAATGTCAGGATTTGAATATTACGAAACTTAAATTCTCTTTTCGGTGTTGAAAAAAAAAAAAAAAAAAAAAAAGCCCTTGTAGATAGGGATAGAAGGTTAATTTTGGAGGAATGGATTGAATATCTTGGGTTAGTGGGTAACATGGTCGGCCTCCAGCCTGCCACTAGTTGGGGATGAATATGATGATAATGGAGAGAGAGAAAGAAATGAATCACATGCATGGGATTTGTTTATTGCCATAAACTAATATAAAACAGGGAATTGATCAATGGTATATGTTCCCTTGATCGTAATCACCCAATCATACTATTTTGGCAAAAAAATCACCCAATCATACTCTTGCTTTAGGTTTACTTTTTTCTTTTCTTTTATTTTTTTTTAAAGAATATGACACATTTAATTTGATGAATGTCTGATGCCATTGAACTTTTCAATTACATGATTTTTGGGAGAAGCAAAATTTTTGCATTTCATTAAAAAATTAAAAAAATTTGACTATTTTTTTCATTAATAGTAATAATATAGGTTTTTTTTTTAGTTCTCAAAAAAAATATATAGGTTTTTTTTTTAATAACTGAGGGATTTGAAATTTTATTCTTTTAGAATGGTTTATTGAAAAAAAAAATGTAATTTCTTTTTTTTATTTTTATATAATTTTACCTTAATATCTTCTTTATTTTATAAATTTTACTTTAATTTCATTTTTTATCTATAGTAAAATTGAAATCTAAAATTTTAAATTAGAATAAAATTGATAAAATAAAAATATTATGATAAAATAACAAAAGTGCCGGAAAAAAAGGAAAAAAAATAATTATTTTTATTAATCGTTAAGCACTTTCTTAAATGTTTAATTGGACTTTCAATTCCTAATAACTTCTTCTATGTTTTTTAGTTTCTCCAACTAAAAATTATTTTTTTTAAATTAGAACTTGAAATCCTTGTTTCCCACCCTCTTAAATAAAGTACAGAGAATAATCGAGCTTCACAAAATTTAATTTCAATTTTTATCTATAATAAATTTGAATCTAATTTTTTAAATTAAAATAAAATTGATAAAATCAAAAGATTATGATAAAATTATCAAAGTGCAAAAAAATATAATGCACAATGTTTTACATTCTAGAAAAGAGGAAAATGAATTATGACATTAAAATATATAATTGTTGTCCCTTGTGACAATCCAAGAGGAAGGTAAATTGGATCAATTGAAATTTTTAAGAATGTCCTCACAAACCATTTCACACTCTAACAATAAAATTAATGAAAAGAAAAAAGGAAGCGTTATACACAATAATTATAATATCCTAGGTATTAGTTATCTATAAAAAACTTATGAGAATGAGTGAGATGATGTAATTATGATGAATTTGCAATACGAGTTAAGGAGAAAAGGAAAAGAGAGTGAAAGAATCCCTATCTAAATAAGTGATTGACACCGAGGATGGAGTCCAATGACAAAGCGGAACTTTAAAGGTACCTTGGTGATGAGGTTAGATCTTAGAAATGAGGCAAGGCTTTATGAAGGGATGTGATACAAGGCGAAAATAGAGATGATAGAAATGATGAGAGACATGACATGAAGATGAATATGTATAAGTTAATTAAATAGAGAAATATAGACAGATGGACAAGACTGAATAATGAGGACAACTTCGACTTGAGGGTATGGATGAACTAGACTGGATAACGAAGATGAACAACGACATTGACGAAGGTGAGATCTAGATAGTGAGTAAGTTGACGAGCTAAACAAAAGACAAGCAAAGGACTATATATTAATGAACGAACAAATAGGCTCGGTTCAACGAGGCAAACTAGATAGGTTAAGCTAAGGAGTTTGGTACATGTGACGAGTCAAGAAATTGGTTGTTGACCTAAATTGGGCTTCCAATGTAGTCAATCTCTATTTTGGTCTTGATAATCAAATTGAATAGTTCTAATATTTCATCTAAGTGTATTTTGACAAATAAAATGCCTTAGAAAAGTTTAAGATTCAAGAACTTAGAAAAATTTCTAAGTATTCTGTTAGACTCGTAATTCGCACCCGTAACAAGCCTATAGCGCCTGCAATATCAATGTCGCGACCGCACCAATATTATCTCGATCGCAATACAGCTCTTTGGCCTGAATTGCACATTTCATCTAGAGAGGTTCATAGTCAGTATAGCGACTGCAACTTTGAGCGCGAAAGACATATCGCGATCGCGACCTACCTATTGCGACCGCAATATTCATAAGACTAAGAAGAGTCCCAACAGTAACATAAACAATGAACAGAAATCTGCCACGTGTCATTAGCTGTTAGACACATATAAATGTAGCGACCGCAATAAGGTGATGGCGACCGCAATTCTTGTCTAACATAACATTTAATGCAGATTCTATAGTTGTTGAAAAGAAATTTGGTTGAAGCTATTTGTAACAGTTCTTTTGATGAAGGGAAACTATAAATACCCCATCAAGAGACTTCAAAAGATACTAACAACTTCTCCAACAACCAAACTCTTGCAAAATTAATTCTCAAGCTTTCAATTTTTCATTTAATATTTTGTGTGTTAGTTGTAAGAGCATTTATTGCTCGAGAGTTTAGTGTTAACCATTAAACATTATCTAGGTTAGGGAGTGATCCTTTGTAAAAACACTTGTTGGGTTTGAGTGTTAGCCTTAGTGAAAACACTTGTGAGGTTTTAGTGTGAACCTATTGAAAACACTTGTAAAGTTTAGTGTGAGCTTAAACACTAAGTTGGGAGTTAACTTGTTAAAACTTCATTGATAATGAAATACCAATTGGTGATTGAGGAATGGATGTAGGATTGGTTATAATCCGAACCACTATAAATTTTTTGTGTTCTTTTTATTCTTCCTTCCTCACTTAATTAAAATTTTAATTATCCATCAATTTAACCTCCGCCCCCGCCCCCCTTTATTGGTTCATATTGGGCAACACTGGTAATGAGACTGAGGAGAATTGTGGACCGGCGAAGTGAACTGAGTAAGTTTAAGCTGGGTACAACAAGGACTAGTTATGGATTCGATGATAGGGTTTTGATGTTTATGAATGTTTTCGAGGTAAGATGATGGGTTCGTATTATTTTGTTGTACAACGTATAGTGTAAGTTTTGATAGTGAGATTAGATATTTTAAGTTGTGTCAGAAGATGTGAGGTTATGATGGAAAGTCATCTACTACTAACGATCTTCCCAACATTTAATAATAATTTTTATTTGCAAGAAAAGTTATATTTCCAATAAAAATTTTCCTTTCTAATATAATTTATCTTTCCCATAAGAGACTGTTGACTTGCTTTATGTCAATCTAGAATATAATATTATTATTTCTTTTCTACATAAAGACCAAAAAACTATGCAATAACCATTATAAACGGTTACACTTCTCTTTCTAAAATTTGAATTTTTGAATTCTTTCTTTGAGTTTCCATGAGATTCAAACCAAAAACCTGAATTTCTTTAACTAAGTCTTTTATTCAAAAGGAGACAATCAATCTTCAGATAAACAAATATCTAAATGGTAGATGATTCTTCAAGTTTTCTTATAAGAGCTCCAGGTGATAGATTTATGGATTCGATGAGCCTGAGGACGGTAAATGTCCAACTTGATGATGATTAAAGGAGCCTTAGGTGGTGATGTCGTGGTCTGAAATGATCAGAGAGTTATTAAGATGAATCCTAGTGGATTAGTTGATGGAGGTTCTTTTGACTTCATTGGAGAAGCTAGCGTCTTAGCTGAAAAGTAGAAATTTGTTAAGGTAAAAATTATGAAGTGTAAAGCTATGAAATGCATTAAAATCTTTCCATATGTTTTCGTTGAATTCCATTCTTTTGCTAATCTAAATATATGATATATATTACTTTCATTAGTATTGTTACTATCACCACCAGTGGGTAACTCATCATTATAATTTCTTTGTAATTCATTATGATTATTGATGTAATAAGGTCACTTGGGCTAGAAACCATTATTTTTGTTATTGACAAGGTCACTCGGACCGAAGCCAATATATTTATATTTGACAAGGCCACTTGGGCTGAAACCAATGTATTTGTAATTGATGAGGCCATTTAGGCTAACCTTATATTGAAATGAAAATCTTACCAAACCTATAATTGTTTAATATTTACCTATGTACTGACAGAATGTCCAACTAATGGAAAAATATTCATTAGACCATGTACACATGTGACTCGATTAACTAGGTCTATAAACTAAATTAAATGTATCTTCGTAGATATGTGATGATGTTAAGGACGTGGTAGCTGTCCTTTTGTGATATTGATATTCTAGCATGGGGATGGTGGTGTTATCCCGCCCATGAGGTATTCTACTGATGCTACTGTTACGGATACTTTTGTGCTTACTGTTCATCCCACCCATTAGATCTCTGATAGTTATGAATATACAGATACTCACAGTATTGTGGTTATGATTAACCCAAGTACTTTGATGTTATGTATGTTTTTGTTAGGATTGAACCTTTGGTGCATTTTTCTCCTCGACGCATATGATTGTTTGTAACCTAAATTGAATATGTATATGTAAATGTATAATTGTTTCATGGATTCATTATTTCTTCATGAACCCTATTGGTATGCATTTCATATTTTTACTAAACTGACGGCTCACAATATCTTCTGTGGATTTCAAGTGTTAGTGGGGAAGTTAAAAGCTGAACGTCTATAACTCTTTGGTTATCCTCCTCCACCAAAGAGGCTTTAGCTATTTATGACTAAGTGTTTAAGGTTTTATTTGTAATTTTCTAAAATTCATAGTTGTTGTTGCTTTTTTTAAGAAAGCTCTGTATATTGTAAAAGGATCAATGTATTAAAGTGATTTATATGAATAAAATGAAAAAAAATTTATGATTTCTCTTAAGTTCTAATTGTTCATTGAATTTCTATAGTGATTATTGGCTTATTACATGACTCACACTCATTGTTATGATTGGCAGAGGTGATAACTGTTTAAAGATTGATTATGCATGGATCCAAAGTATAAAGGATTTTATGAGTTTTCGGTAACCTTAAACTTACTTATACTCCGGTAAAGCGAACATGATGAATTGAAGGATTACCAATGACGAAGCGTGATAATAATTTATAGAGGTTCATCAACTTATAACCAAACCTACATCTCCTCAAGCATTTCCTTAATAGTTCTCTCACTATACCAAGTAGTCAAAATTATGTTTTTGAAAGTATAATTTCATTCACTTTAATTATATTTTTTACTATTTTTAATAAACCTTAGTAAATTTCCAACTTAGCCTATCTTGATTCCCACAATAAGGTATGATTTTCCTCCTTTGTTTCATAATTTCATTGAATTTGTTCTTAAAAATAACCATGAATTTATTTTTTGGTTGTTGCTTTTTATTTTTTATTTTTTTTATATCTTGATATATAATATTACAGTTTTATATAGTCCATAATAGCAGATTGTAAGCTACTTGGAAAAAAAAAAGAAAAAAAAAAGGCAAATTGTAAGCTAATGATAAATAATTAGAACTAAACATATAAATCTATACTTTATCATCTATATTATTCAACACAACAATCTCTCTACTCTTTTATTTTGATCATGGAATCTTTAGTTATTAGCTTTAGGGGATTTTACTATAAACACAAATCTTTCTCATAGTTCTACTAATGATAATGTCTAGCTCTTTGTTTTTCTATTTTGTTGCTTTTAATTCTCAACTTTTAGGTTTATAATTTTTTTTCTTCCCTTACAATTGGTTTTACAGGTACAAAATTTTTGGACATCAACAAACACACCAACGGGCAATGAAGATTATATATAAAAGCTGCTATCATATCAACAAAAAATTTCAAATAGATATATTTGTTTGGTCATAAATATTTGTATTTTTTTTTATCATTTTCCATTAGTAAATCTTAATTGCAAAATCTTAATTAGATAATGTTTAGGAATATCCAGAGTGCCTACAAGATCTAGGTCATATGTAAATTTTCTTCCTCTATCAAGGACATACACTTATCCACATAATTTATAACTATTAACTATGAATGATTAGCAAATTTATTTTCTGGCAGCCACACTCTTATAGTCTTATTTAAGGTAGCAAAATTGAACCGAAACTGAAAAATCAAACCGAATCGATTAGTTTAGTTTGAAAATTTTAAAATCGAATTAAATTTCAGTTCAATTTTTGTTTAAAAAATTTCTGTTAAAGCCTAACTGACCGAACTTTATATATATATATATATATATATTAAAATTTACTTGAATTTTATATCAAAATTATGGGAAAAAAAAAAGAGAAATAACAAAAAAAATAAAAATAAAACTAACTCAAATTGACTAATCGAACTGAATCAAATTTTTTCAGTTTGGTTCGGTTCGATTCGATTTTTACTAAGTTTAGTTCGGTTTGATAAAAATTTAATTTCAATTATTTCGATTCAGTTTAATTTTGAATCAAACCGATCATTTGTACACTTAACTCTTCTTTATTAAAGCAAAATTAAAATGTTTTGGGCTCATATTATTAATGGTTAATTAACAATTTTCTAATTGTTTTTCATAGCTATGTTTTAGATATTTTTTAAAACTGGAAGTGTCATGTATATGCTAAATGTTGTAATATAGCTATGTGGGGTATGTGAACTAATCCCACATAAAATAAACAACAAAAACAAAGGGCATGTGAGTAAGGAGAAGCCAAACTAAAATGGCTTAGGTCATTTTGGTGGAAATAAATCCAATGTAAAGCTCATTTGACATGATAAAAGCTCAATTGAAGATGAAGATTAAAAAGCCCAATTGGTGCAAAAAGCTAAACAACTCAAACTCAATATTAAAACCCAAGCAAGTGAAGTCCATGGATCCAAAATTCTAACATGGTATCAGAGTCAACCGGTGCGAGAAAATGAATGAGACCCAAGTGAACAATCCAGTGAAAAGAATGTAGCAAACATGTTATACTTTAAGATATTTGGGTTGGATGAATAGAGAAAGATCCAGGCTCGTGGATCATAGAGCAAAAATGTGACGAATAAAGCAAGTGATAACTGGGCCTTCAAGCAAGAAGCAAGCCTAAGCTCAATCGCACTTGAAGAGGAGTGTTGAAATATAGGCTATGTGAGATATATGTAAACTAATCCGACGTGGAAAAGAAACAACAAAAGTAAAGGGCATATAAGTGAGGGGAAACCAAAGCCATTTTGATGGAGGTTAACTTAAATGTAAAGCCCATTTAACATGACAAAGGCTCAATTGAAAATGAAGAAGAAGAAGCGCAACATTCGAAACCAATATCGAAGCTCAAGCAAATTGGTCTAAAGACTAAAGTTCTAATACTAAATATACGAGAAGGAATGAAATAATAAAATAAATATTTAAACAATATGTATAACGCGAGATGTCAATGAGAAAGTTCAAATATAATAATAATAATAATAATTATTATTATTATTATAATAATAATAATAATAATAGTTGAGTTTAAAAATTGTTTACAAAACTTTTTATTATGTGTCAAGTAATTTATATGAAATCACCTCATCAATTTTTTATCATGTGATTATATTTTTGTAAATCTCTTTAATTTATATATTTAATATATTTTTTAAGAACTTTTTATCATTCTTTTAGTTGGCTAATATATAATAATGACTCATATATTTTATTTATATTATAATCAAAATTATCTTAAGGATGATATTTAAATTTAATAAAATAATAATAATAATAATAATAATAATAATAATAATTTTTTGTGTACATTAAAATATTTTAAAAAACTACAAATTAAATAAAAAAGTATGATAAAAATTATTGAACTAAAAACTAAAAGAAAATATATTATCTTAATTATATTGCAAAATTAATTTTGAATCTAATTAAACAAAAAAAATCACTAATCAACTTGAATTTTTATTTTTTTTATTTTTTATAATCAATGATATTCTAATATTTGATAGGTCATAATACAATGCAATATAATGTAATGTAATCAAATATATTTTTAGTATAAACATTATATTAAAAATACATTTGATTAAATTACAATACGACTTACCAAATATATACTATTAAATCTTCTCTTTAACTACTAAAAATTGTTTTAACTAATAGTAAATGCCTATTTTGTTAATAGAAATACATGTGAATGAATGAATGTTTAATTTGTTTCTTATAAAGGATGAATTTATATTTGGCCAAAAAAAAAAAATGAATTTATTAATTAAATTAAATTTAATTTAAAGGACTAAATAATAATTTGACTAAAAAATTACTCCCTCCACCTCAAAAAAATTGTCCACTATTTTTTTTTAGGATGTCTCAAAATATTTGTTCACTTTAAAAATAAATATAGATATTTGTCCATTTTATCTTTATTAATTGAAAAATGTAGTACTTAATTATTTTTAAAATTAATAAATAATGTAGTAATAAATGAGTATAAGTAATAGTATAAGTGAAAAAATATAATAAAATTTATGAGTTGATAAGTAATAAATATTTTTTTAAATTATATGAAAAAAAAAAGTGGACAATCTTTTTATGATCGAGATGATAGTTATTAAGTATCAATCCACCAAGGTAGGCCTAGGGACAATGTGAAAAAGGGGTATCAAAGGCTAAATTTCGCGGACCTACGATCTATTGCGTGCAACCAATCGTACAGAATAAAAAGTCTTCACACGTGATATAAAAGGCAACTCATCAATCATCATCCTCCACCATTAAACTTTCCCTCCAAAATTCCAAATTCCTTTCCCTCCATTTTTCTTTTTAAATTTTATTCTCATTCCTATTTATTTCAATAACGAATTCCCTCTTTCCCACCATTTCTCCAAATCCCAAAATTTCCCTCTCTTAATATGTCAATGGCTGCTTTCAGGTCATCTATTTCCTTGGCCTCCATTGATGGACACCAGAAGACTATAGCTGGTGAGATTCATGTAATTCTAGGCCCCATGTTCGCCGGAAAAACCACTGCACTCCTCCGTCGTATCAACTCTGAAGGCAACAATGGCAGGTGTGTTATTTTAATTGATGTTTGGGTTTTTATTTATTTTTATTTTTTTGGCTTATAAGCTTATTAAAGTTCGGATCTTTATAAAATGCTGTGTAGAAATGTGGCAATGATAAAGTCAAGCAAGGACACAAGATATGCTAAAGATTCTGTGGTTACTCATGATGGATTGAAATTTCCTTGCTGGGCATTGCCTGATTTGACCTCCTTTCAACAGAGGTTTGGAGATGAAGCTTATCATAAGGTGATTCTTCTTCTGTCTAAGTTTTAACTTTTTTAAGCACTTCTAATATTAAGGGTTCTTTGTTGTTTCATTCATAGAAACACTGATTCATAATTACCAGTAGATTTTTTTTTTTTATTATGATTATTTTCAATTTTAGTTATCTAATTGTAGCCATGAGAAATTGAATAAGGGTTTTGTTTACTTGTTCTATTTAATCATTGACGAATATCTGCTAGGCTTCTGATTGGGTTGCTTTTGATGTTTTTAATTGGATGGTTTATATTTAAAAGAGGGGAAATAGAAGAGGGTTAGACGAATTGCTCATACTATGATCTGTCAAATCAACTATACGAAAATAGCTGTAATTAGGTACCAATTGAATGAGTTCTATAACTTTTGATAAATTTTTCATGAATAAGGTAGTTATTGGTATCGATGAAGCTCAATTGTTTGTTTTCTCATACGAAAATAGTTATTGTTTTCTCATTGCCTTGCCCTATTCTTGTTGACAGCTTGATGTTATTGGTATCGATGAAGCTCAATTTTTTGAAGACCTTTATGAATTCTGCTGCAAGGCTGCAGATCATGATGGGAAAACAGTAATTGTAGCAGGTCTTGATGGGGATTATTTAAGGTGCTGCTCAATATATCACTCTATTTAGTAATGAAATTTTGTGTTATTGATATGGTACAACATGTTTCTGAATATTTGTTTTTGAAGCACATGATAAATTGTTAGCATTGACTAATGAATTTTGATATGAAACGTTGCAACTTAGAGCAATGGCTGTTACATTGCTAGCTTTTTCTAATGCTTTTTGTTGGCACCAGCTTGCAAATTAATTTTCAAACCCTTTATTTTTTTTTTAACTCCCATGGGACGGACACTTGCTGAATTCCCTTCTTTTACTTCAAGTCTTCACAACTTGTTTTCCAAATTAGAGCATTTCTCTTTAGATTTTTCGGGAACATTCAAATTATAAGGTTAGTTCAGAGGGTTTTTCGAAGGAGGGTAATTTTCAAAATTGGTTAAATTTTCTTTTGCTATTGCTTCATTAACTAATTATTGTTTGATCTATTACGGTACAATTCATATTGACTGAATGTATGGCTTTTAGTGTGCATTTTCAGCGATTTTATGTTTAAATGAGTGTGTATTACTTAATTGATTTTTTTTTTTTGGGTTCAAATTATATTATAGTCAATGGGATTTATATATTTGTGTTTAATAAAGAGTTATTTTAGTTGTTGGATTGATATGTTTCATTCTTCAATCAATTCTTTTATTTTTTAATCATGAGACTTTGATGCCTGTCACTTGGCTTTGACGTCTTCTTTCACCAATTACTCTTTACACAAACATGGGCATTCCTATTGATTAGAAAACAACTTTGATTGGCAGGAGGACCTTTGGTTCTGTGCTTGACATCATTCCTCTTGCTGATACTGTAACCAAGTTGACAGCAAGGTGTGAACTTTGTGGCAAACGAGCCTTCTTTACCTTAAGGAAGACTGCAGATACCCAAACAGAACTGATTGGTGGTGCTGATGTCTATATGCCTGTTTGCAGGCAACACTATGTCAATGGACAAGTAGTCAAGGAAGTTGCAAGAAGTGTCATAGAATCACGTAAAGTTCAGTCTGACTCCCATGCTGAGATAGCTGCAGTTGTGTAGCTAAACTCCTCACTTCTTAACAGGCTAATTCTATCTTGAACTTGGTTTGTGTTTTTTTAGTTATCTATACTCTAGTTTTATGCCATGCCAAATATGAAACTGTTGTGGTTTTCACAGGACGATGTTCAATGTACTTTCGTCATATTATGTATATTATATATAGAGTGGGCTTTTTCATAGACGCATTGTACATTTATTGATGCATTCAGCATTTATTTTATGTATGTGGTTGTGAGCATGGCCAACAGCCCAAGTGACTGAGCAAGGCCTCTTAATTTTGTTATATACTGAGTTTCCTGGTAGATAGAATCATGGAAAGCTGTTATGCTAGGCCTATTTAATTGCGTGCACGAGTGTGTCAATCATTAGATGGGAATTTTTCATTTTTGTTATCTGTTGAATAGAACTGTTGATGAAAAATGCCCTGCTGCAGTCTTTGTTTGGGTTCAAGTTGATTAGCTAGCTTTAGTTTGAGATCTATACTTTGCAGTGCTGCTAGCCTACCTTAGTACATCCTGATTGTAGGCATAGGTTTTATGTAGGTACTATGCTAGGGTTTTGCTGTAGTGGTGGTTTGCTGGTTAAGGTGCTTTAGTAGAAGCAATTTTCAAAGTTTTTTGAGGTTGATTCATAGCTAATGGGGTAGCTTCTTAAATCTTGGCATTTGGAAAGACTGGTGTAAAGAACTAGGGCTTAAACATTGCATAAGTTCTAAGGATCTGGATTTTGTTTCTCAGCTCTAAGGAATGAACTGAATACATATTCTATCAGTGAGTCTATTAAGCAATTCATCTAACTAAACTCTTTCCTTCATGCTTGATTCTAGATATTTTAGCCTTTGCTGCTAGTGGAGTCTGACTTAGAAAAACTAGTCACATTTGCAGAGGCATCCTTCAGATCCAAAAAACAAAACAGGAATTTCTATTCCCGAAAACCAATTAGGAATATGATAACAAGTCGAAACTGGTGAAAGTTTTAGGTTTGAAAAAAATGAGAAATGGTTCTTGCTTGATGATTCTTGAATGGTGATTTCAAAGATCATGTTCCTTAACTCCTTATAATTGCTGCTTGTCTGTCCCAAAGGTATGCTTAAACACAAGTTTACACAAAATCAATTGATTTGGAATATTGTCATCATCTAAAATTATTGTGGATTTGGATTTAAATTTTAAGTGCAAATCATAAAAGTTAAGCATAATGTCTTATTTCAAATGACTAATTACATATTTTTTAAGTGCAATTGGATTGGTCTATATCCAATATCAACCCAATTCACACTTGTTTTTAAATACAACGACTAGCATCTCATCTTCAATTTTGCTCTCATCATCACCATTAGATAAGAAATATATATAAAAAAAAATTATTCTCTCCCACTATGTTTTATCAGAAAGAATAGGAGATCATTAAAATTTGATCAATTAATTTTTTGTATTATGAGACAAATATTATATACAAAACTAAATTAAAAAATTTCATGATTAATAATCTCAACTCACCGTTCTTACCTTACTTAAATATAAAATCTCACTCATTTTGGTTCATATTTATTTCATAACTAATGCTTTAGAAAAAAATCAATTTAACTAGAGGCGAAGTAAATTGGAGCTAGGGTGAGCTGTAATATGAAAAAGAAAAAAAAATAGTTATATATATATATATATTCATCAAATGTTATAAAAAAAAAAAAAGTTATTAAGGAATAAATTTAGCGGGGGCTAAAAAAAAATCTCTCTTTCATTCAATTTTTTATTTTACTTGCTTTCATACTCGCATGCAGTTTTATATCAATTTCTTTAAGATAGTTTTTTCAATATTATTCAAGGTTAGTTTTTAATTTTTTATTTATTTATATTCTTCTTTTAATAATCTAATCCGAGCTTTATTTTTCTTTTATTTTAGTTGTTTGATTCAATCATGTGAAAAATCATATGAAGAATTAAATAGAAATTATATGTTATACTTTTAAATTTATTCCCTAAAATTCATGATCTAGAGTTATGAGATTTCAATTCTTTAGAGTATAATTTATACCACTCTTCCATATTAAAATATATGAAATTAGTGATGATTTTCATATTTTAATTAGTTGATTAAAATGTTAATATGTTTAATTTTATTTTTAAAATTAGAATTTATTATGTTATGGAAATTATATTTAGTTAATTTTTACTTAATTTAAAGCAAATATATTAATAATGTTGAATTCAACTTCACATGTTTTTTTTTTCTATGTTAAGCATTATCATTGGTTTCTTGAAGGAACTTCTCAAAGAAATTATACTCAAATTATCAGTTATTATTTTATTCCTTTTATTAATTTTATGAATTTATTTTTTACTCTACATTTATTTGGTTTGATGAAATGGAGGAGAAATATATGTACAATTGGTAGATCATTGACCCAAATTAATGTTGGTGGGGATGAGTATGAGGGATAAGATTGTTTCGTGTGTCTTATATTGTAAAATGAAAATCACACTAATTCAAAATATTTATAGTCTAGTTTGAAATAATTAAAATTTTTGGTTACGCCATTGAATTCAACATCACAGTAACAGTTAGGAGTGAGCAAAACTGAATCGAAATCAAAAAATCGAATAGAACTGATTGGTTCGATTTGATTTGGTTTTAAAAAAATTTTAGTTTGAATCTAACCGACCAAAATTTATATATATATATATATATATATATATATATATATATATATATATATATATATAACCGAACTGACTGGTTTGATTCGATTTTTTAAGTAGTTCGGTTTTTTAAATAGTTAACCGAATTACATTTCGGTTTGATTTTTACCAAAAAAATTTTGGTTTGAACCGAATAGACTAAAATTTTAATATATATATATATAAATTTTGATTCAATTCAAATAAATTATAAATTTGATTATTTCAATTTGGTTCGATTTTAAACCGAACCAACCGGATGTTCAATCCAAACAACAACAATGGGACCGAATGCGCAGCCCTAATAACAGCAATGGGATGAATAACTTATTGATTGAATGATTATCTCATAGTGTAAGAAATTAAGGGATGAAATATTGAAAGTTTTCTCTTTTAAAAGTTTTTATGTAAAAAACAAAAACTCTTATATAACCTAAAAAAAAAAAAGAATTTTATTCAAAATGTTAACCAATTATTTATTTTTAATAAATTTTCTCAATTATTTATTCACTTAAATATTAATATATTTTTAATAAATTTTCTTTTTTAGTAAAAACATTAAGCAAAGATTATTATATTTGAAATAGTTAACCAAACATAAAATTATTTTTTAACTAATATGGACTCTACTAAAATTATTTCCTTTTTTCCACTCCTTGTTATTATCACATTATTTATTTATTTATTATTATATTTTTAATATACTAGTCGTATTAGAACTTGGAAGTAAAAGAAGCTTTGTTCTAGGACTTTATGGTACTTTCACACCGATCTCAGATATTCACCCTCCACAGCTCCTATAAATTACTCTTCCCCAAATTGTAATCCGCCTTTTCTCTCTCTAAAATCTAAGCACTCTCCGGAATTTTCTGGTAATTTCTTAAATACCCTATTGCAAATATCACTTTTGTTCTTCAATTTGATTGCAAATTGTAATCTTCAATTTGTTGTTTCTGGGTAGTCAGTCGTGTATATGTGATCACTGTTATCAATTTTTCTTTTAATGCTGTTTGTACAATGAATTCGTTTAATCTTAGTTTATTTGGGTTTTAATTGACTTGATTTGGGTCTTCGTTGATTTTATTTTCTGTTTATATTTCGGCTTTGTCAAAATTTACATAGTTGGTTATGTAAATTTTGTTTTGTTGGAAGATTTTATTTTATTTGTTATTAAGAGGTACATGATTGTGATAATCAACCCTGATACTGCCAAAATTGAAAAATATTAGCTTTCATTCTATATGAAATTAAATGAAATAGTTATTCTATTTCATTTGATTATTAAAGGTTACCTTTCATTTGATTATTAAAGTTTAAATTAAATGGTAAACGTTATCTATTCTATATGAAATAGTTATTCTATTCTTGTATTATCCATGATCCAATCAAAGCCTAAAAATCTGTTCTTTATTATAGTTGGTTTTTTAATAGGCTTTTTATATAAAGTTTCTCATTTCCTTATTTCATATGATTTTTCAAGGATCTCATATACTTGCAAGAGAGAGAGCGAATTATTGGTTTCTGAAGATGCAAAAGCACATAAGCTTTAGTCGGAAGTCTTTTAGACAAAGTTCTGATAAAACTCAACTATACAAACCCAAAACCCCATTAGAATCATCTGAGGATCTCCCCAAAACTCAATTGGAACATGAGCATGTCAAGCAATGGGAGGAAGCTAGGTGCCCAATATGCATGGAGCATCCACATAATGCTGTTCTTTTAAGCTGTTCCTCTTATGATAAAGGTTGTCGTCCTTACATGTGCAACACAAGCTATCGTCATTCAAATTGCCTCGACCAATTTTGCAAGTCATCTATTTCATCTCCATCAACATTAACAGTACAAGGAATACAAGGAATTCCTAGTATAAGCATGAACTCACATAGAATTGGGCAAATCAATATTTATGAGGGTGAGTCAGAGGATAAGCTTACTTGCCCTCTGTGTCGTGGAGAAATCTATGGATGGTTTGTTGTAGAGCCTGCTCGAAAATTCATGAATTCCCAATCAAGGAGTTGTTCTTACGAAACTTGTAATTTTAGCGGTAATTATTCAGAACTTAGGAAGCATGCAAGGTCTGAACACCCTACTGTACGGCCATCAGAGGTGGACCCAGACCGGCAACATGATTGGACAAGGCTGGAACGCGAAACTGACTTTTCAGACATGGTTAGTATGATGCAGTCAGTGAACGGAGGAGAAGAGGAAGAGGAAGAACTTGAAGGCATATCTTCATTGGATGCTCTTCAATCTCCATATAATTTAATTGTCTCATTCATGCAAATCATTGAGGTTACTATGGTTAATATGTTGAGGAGAAACGATGATACAAATAATGTTCACAATGATAGACAGAACAACAACTCTAGACAGATGGAGAATAGTGATATCAATAGACAGAACAACTTTACACAAAGTAATAGTTCAAGGAGCAACCCTTGGGAGCAGATGCCTCATAATCAGAACAACCGCAGACATAACTCTTTTAATAACAATCTCAATTATAGACAAAACAACAGTTTTAGGGGAAATCTCACAGAGAGGATGCGCCAGAGGCGGATCAATAATATTAGAAGCAACAGATGGGGTCAACAAACTAACAATGTTAGGAGAAACAGATTGGATCACCAGCCTAACAATGTTCGGAGAAACTATTGGACAGAGCAATGATATTAGAGGAGTTGAAACAATTAGGATGATAACATTTTAAATGACTTGAGGTTTTCTATTTGAGTTTTATGTTTTTAATTATTTAATGAAATAATGAAATTATTTGTTATTATTTAATGAAATTATTTGCTAACATACTCTTGTATATGCTATGAATTAACAAAGCATATACAGAGGAAATCTCTTGGTGCATAATGTTTATGTACAATATAGTGTTGGGTAAATAGAAAGTTAGAGCTTTGGAGGAGTACTTTAGAATCCAAGTGTTTCAAGTTAAGTAGAATCAATATAGAATACATGCATTGCAAGTTGGTGATAAGGGGGCATTACCCTAAAACACTCATTTTAAATATTTAGGCTCAATTCTCCAACGAGATAGAGGTTTTGAAGAGGATGTTAGCAAGAGAATAAAAGCTGAGTGGATGAAATGGAGGCTTGCCATGGGGTCTTATGTGACTATAAGATTTCAAATAAATTGAAAGAAAAGTTCTACAGTATGACAATATGACCAACTATGTTATATGGTTGTGAGTGTTGGACAATGAAGAGGCAACATGTCTCCACGATGAATATTGCTGAGATGAAAATGCTAAAATAGATGCATGGACATATTAAAATGTATAGAATACGTAATGAAAGCATCGATTAAGGACAAATTAAGAGAAGAGAGATTAAAATTGTTTGGGCATGTGAGGTAGAGACTTCGGGAAATTTTGGTTAAGAAGATCAAACACATTGTAATAAAGGAAAGGAAAAAAGAAAGAGGTAAACTTAAATTAATTTGGAGGAGAGGAGTATAATATGAATTTAGAAACATTACAATTATCATAATACGTAGTTCAAAATAATTTAGAGTGGAAACAAATAATTTTTATAGCTAATTCCAATTAATTTTAGGATTAAGGCTGAGTTGAATTAAATGCTAAATGTGAACAAATTTATAATGAAATGTTTCAACGATTCTTATACTAGTAGAATGTAATTTTAATAATATATTATTATGGATTGAATTTTATAAGATGAGTTATACAAGTTTTGATAAATTGGTAGACTCGAGTTTTTTCTTGTCTTCTCATTACATTACCTTTTTTGGTTGACAACTTGATGTTATTCGTATTGATCAAGCTCAATTTTTTTTGAAGATCTTTATGATTTTTGCTGCAAGGCTACTGATCATGGTGAGAAAACTGTAATGTAGCAGGTCTTGATGGAGATTATTTGAGGGCTATGCAATTTATGAATTTTAATACTCTCATCAGTGTTTTGAATAATCCCTCTATTTTAACAATGGAATCTTGTGTATTTCAGGATAGTATTTTTTGGTTCACAGGATAATAAATTGTTACTGTTTAGTATTGACTGATGATATGGACTAATATGAAACATTACAACTTGTTGCAATGGCTGTTACACTGTTGGCTCTTTTTGATGCTTTTTGTTGGTAGCAGCTTCCAAATTTAAGATTTTAGTTAGATCCTTTTATTTTGGTTCCAAGGGACATTTGCTCAATGCCCTTATTTTCTTCAAGCCTTCACAACTTGGTTTTCAAGAACTTTTCTCGTTACGTTTTTCACAATTCTTCAAATTATAAGGGTTTTTAGGTTTAAATGAGCATGTATTATGTAAAAAATTGATGAATTTCTTTTGTTATAGTTTCAATTAGCTCATATTAATGGGTTTTATTTTATTGGAGTGTGATAAGTAGTTAGTTTAGCTGTTTGAATGGTATGTTGCATTTTTTTGTTATAGTTTTATCCGAGTTATTGATGCTTTTCACTTGACTTCTGATGTCTTCTTTCACCGAGTACTCTTTCTACAAACAACCTTGATTTGCGGGAGGAACTTTAGTTCTGTGCTTGACATCATTCCTCTTGCTGTTATTATAATGACCAAGTTGACTACTTGATGTGATCCTTGTGGCAGACGAGCCATGGAAGCTGTGAGAAGTGTACTGGAATCTTGTGAAGTGCAGTCTGATTCCTAATTGTAAAGTTAAACTTCCGACGTCTTAACAGGCTAGTTTTATCCCAGGTGTCTGAGAAAGGCCTTTCAAACTACCTTTGTGTTTGAGATTCTTCAGGTTCAAGATTCTTCAGTACTATTAAGGGTCTATTTGGTATTTTGAGGTGAAACTGTTTTTCCAGAAAATCACTATCTTAGATGCTGTTGAGAAAAATAGTTTTGGGGATACTGTTTAGCTGTTTTGAAACTTTTATAATTAGAACTCGTGAAATTCATCTTAAATGACAAACTTTAATGTCCTTTAATCATTTTCAATAAAGTGTTTTTCTCAACAGCAATTTAAATAATAATACCAAATAGAGCCTAAGTGGTGGTTTATTAGTTTAGGTGCTGTAATAGAAACATTTTTCAAGCGTTCACAGGATGATTCATTGCTAATAGGATAGCTTCTTAAAGCTTGGCAAGATGTAGGGTGTTGTGAAATTCGGGTTTTTACTTTCATCAATAATAATAAATTCACCTTGAAATTATTGTACAGGTGAATATAGTGAGAACGATTGTATTAATAAATCACTACAAGATAAATTCTCAGGAAAGAGAGGTGGGTTAAGAATGACACACTTAAGTACCAAATCTTTCCTTAGTTAGAATTTTATCAAGACAAATAATTTAATAGCACAATAATTCACTACAACTATACCCGACAATAGCTATTAAATAGACATAAAAGGAACACCAGAATTTTAATGAGATTCGGCCAATTTTGCCTACGTTCTCGGATATTACCAAAATAATATTTCAATATAGCAAAGAAATATTACAAAAGAGAGAAGATAAAAAATACAATTAAAAGCCTTAAAAATAGGAGGAGTTTTAATTGTTTGGAATGCATTAAACTAAAGGAGGGGAGTCCATTATATAGCCTAAAGGACTCCCCTCTCCCTCCTAAATTCCCGATGTGGGATTTGGCAAAATAAGCCAACACCTAAAAAGTCAACACTAACTACTTTTTAGACTATTTGTTTTGATAATTTTTCATCTGTGGTGATAAGATGAAAATATATCAAAGGAAATGAGAAAAAAGAACAATTCTCTTTTTTATTCTTTGAAGTGTGCAGCATAAATAAATTATTCTACTTCCAGATTTGTTCAGTTTCTTAAGTTAAATGTTTTTCAGCTTGTTTACTATGTAGAGAAATTAATTTTAAACTTTACAAAATAAGATTTAAAATTTAATTGATGCAAAAAAAAAGTGATTTTTTTAAAGAAAGGAAATGAAAAAATTTGCTAAGTTCAAATTCATTAATATTGTTCGTAATTTAAATCTTAACATTTTCTTTTTTTTTATTTATTAATTTTTCTCTTATTCAGTGATACCGTTGTAGTGTCGATTGTATATTATGTCGATCGTGGTGGAATTAACAACTCTGCTACGATAAATACTTGGCTCAATTCACCACCTTGGAAGAGCCAATCCAAGGATACAGTTATCCTTAGAATTCAATAATGAATTCTTAACAAAGAGTATAGAAAAAAAATCTTCTGAAGAAAGAAGAAATGTTGAATATCTTGATTAAATTCAGTTGTGTTTTAAATGAAGAACTTACAAGCCTATTTATAGGCATTATTACAACATTACTACAACTTTAAATAATACAACTTTTGAGCTAGGAGATAATCAAATTTAGTTGGCAAACAACACACATATAATATAAAAAAAAATAACAAACCATGTGGTATCCATGTGAACACGTTATTTGGAAGATAATTAATAATGGTGATGGGCTGGAAAAACAAATGTTGTGGTGTAGGTTGGAAAAGAAGGATGAAATGAGCTGGTACCATATGAAAATGAGCTGGAAAAGAAGGTCCATTAGACACTCATGTGTCATGCTCCCCTGGTTGACGAAGACTCATCCTTGAGTCTGAATATTCTCTTCTTCAAGATATGGTGATAAATCAGCGACATTGAATATGGCTGACACATTGTAATCTCTAGGAAGTTCAACCTTGTATGCATTTTCATCAATTCGCTTAATAACTTTGAAAGGTCCATCTGTTCTAGGTTTTAGCTTTGCATATGGTCCTGGTGGAAATATTTCTTTTCTCAAGCGAATCCATACTAAATCACCCTCTTTAAAAGAAGCAGGTTTATGAAATTTGTTTGCTTGCTTCTGGTATCACTCATTTTGCTTTAGAATGTTGCTTTTAACTTGTTCGTGCAATTTCTTGATCTGCTTTGCTCTTTCATCCGCATCTGCACTGAATCGCTGTTGAGTAGCTTTAGGAGCTAATTCAATTGGAGTGATAGGATTTTTCCCATACACCACTTCAAAAGGGCTTCGACCAATTGTCTGGCTTGGTGAATTGTTATAAGCAAATTCTGCTTGAGCTAAGATCAAATCCCATTGTCGAATATTTTTCCCGATAAAACTTCTTAGTAAGTTTCCCAAACTCCGATTAACTACTTCTGTTTGTCCATCTGTTTGGGGATGAGCTGCTGAACTGAATTGAAGTTTTATTCCCATTTTGCTCCATAAAGTCCTCCAAAAATGACTCATAAATTTAACATCACGGTATGAAGTGATAGTCTTTGGAATCCCATGCAGTCGCACAATCTCTCGAAAGTAAAGATCGGCAGTGTATGTAGCATCATGGGTCTTGCTACTTGGTACAAAGTGAGCCATTTTAGAAAATCTATCCATAACAACCATGACTGAATCTTTACCTCTTTGTGTACGAGGTAGACCAATAACAAAATCCATGCTAACATCCTCTCAAAGAGCTTCAGGGACAGGTAGAGGTGTGTAGAGCCCTATGTTCTGGCCTCGAGTTTTGGCAATATGGAAAACCCTGCACCTTTTGATGTGTCGCTCTATATCTCGGATCAAGTGTGGCTAATAAAAGCTTCCTTGTACAAGAGATAATGTCTTATCACGACCAAAATGACTAGCAAGATTCCCATTATGACATTTAATCAATATGGCTTCACGTAATGAATATTGAGGAATGCACAATCGATTACCTAAAAATAAGTAACCATCTTGTAGATGAAATTGGCGATAGGGACCTTCACAGCAGTGTTTCCAGATATCTTTAAAGTATGGATCATCCTCATACAACTCCTTTATGACCTCAAACCCAATTATTTGAACTTGAAGTTTAGAGAGCAATGTGTAACAACGACTTAAAGCATCAGCAACTTTATTTTGTATACCTGATTTGTGCTTTAAAACATATTGATAGGTAGAGAGGAATTCAATCCATGTGGCATGGCGTCCCTTAAGCTTGTTTTGATTGTGGAGATATTTGAGGGCTTCATGATCAGAATAAAGCACAAATTCTTTTGCCAATAAATAGTGCCTCCAATGATCTAAAGCTTGGACTATGGCATAGAACTCCTTGTCATATGTTGAATATTTCCTCCGAGTTTCGTTAAGCTTCTTACTAAAAAAAGCAATTGGACGATTCTCTTGGTTAAGAATAGCACCAATGCCCACATTAGAGGCATCACAGTCAACTTCAAAAACTTTGTTGAAGTCTGGAAGTGCTAAAACTGGAGCTTCTGTTACTTTCTACTTCAATGTCTCAAAACTTTTTTGAGCAGTTGGTGTCCACTCAAAGTTATCTTTCTTCAACAATTCTGTGATTAGAGCAGTCATAGTACTGAAATTTTTGATGAATCGTCGATAGAAATATGCTAAGCCATGAAAACTCCGAACATTATGAATTGATTGCGGTGTTGGCCAGTTGATGATAGCTTCTATCTTACTTTCATCCATCTTAATTCCTCTACTTTAGATGACATAACCAAGAAAAATCACTTTATCAGTTAAAAAGTGACATTTCTTGAGATTGGCATATAGTTTTTGCTCCATCAAAGCCTCAAAGATCTGTCGAAGATGTTCTAGATGCTCCTTTTCATCTTGACTATACACCAAAATGTCATCAAAATAAACCACTACGAACTTTCCAATAAAAGGTCAAAATACCTTATTCATAAGTCTTATGAAAGTACTTAGTGCGTTGGAAAGTCCAAATGGCATAACCATCCACTCGTACAAACCATCTCTTTTTTTGAAGGCAGTCTTCCATTCATCACCAGGTCTTATACGAATTTGATGGTATCCACTTCTCAAATCAATCTTCGAAAATACTGTTGAACTGTGTAGTTGATCGAGCAAGTCATCAAGTCAGGGAATAGGAAAGTGATACTTGATGGTAATTTTGTTCACAACTCGACTATCAATGCACATACGCCATGATCCATCTTTCTTTGGAATAAGTAAGGCTGGAACAGTACAAGGACTTACACTCTCTTTTATCAATCCTTTAGCCATGAGTTCAGTCGCTTGGCGTTATAACTTTTCATGCTCCTTCGGACTCATTCGATATGCTGCTTTATTTGGAATCACAGCTCCTGGAATGAAATCAATACAATGTTGAATATCTCTCATAGGTGGCAATCCAGATGGGATTTCTTCCAGAACTAAATCTTCAAATTCCTGAAGAAGTGGCTGAATGGTCTTTGGAATGGTGCTTCCTTCTTCATTCTCTTCCAAGATGACAAGAGCACAAGCAACCTTGGTCTCCCCTACAATCTTGAAAATCATTGTCTTGGAAATTAGATTGCAGCTCTCTTCCTTGGAGTCACTAGCCCATTCTTTCTTTAATGGTGCTAATATGATCTTTTGGCCATCTTTGGTAAAGGAATAAGTGTTTTTATAATCATCATGTATAACATGACAATCATATTGCCAGGGTCATCCTAACAGTATGTGACAAGCATTCATAGGGATAACATCACACCATACCTTGTCTTGGTACTTCTTGCCAATGGAGAACTCAATCAAACATCTCTTTGTGACTTTGATCTCATTACCCTTCCTTAACCAAGTTAATTTGTATGGACTTGGATGATCTTCAGTAGGTAGATTCAGCTTATCCACCATTTTAGTTGACACGACATTCTCACAACTTTCATTGTCGATGATGACATCACAAACCTGGCCATGGGAAGTACATCAGGTATGAAAAATGTTGTGGGGAAGCCAATATTGTTCTTTGGTAATGGTACTGTTCAAGGCACGACGTACGACAAGCATCTCACTATCGTCTGCTTGGACAATCTCATTGTCGTCTTCTTCTAAGGCTTCATTCTCATCTTCCTCCTCACATGATACTTCCTCTACAAATGACACTACTCTTCGATTTGGACAGTCGGATGCAATATGGCTAAATCCTTGACACTTGAAGCATTTTTTGGAATTATTGCTAGAAGTTGAGCCACGTGTCTTACCAATTGCTTCAGTATCCTTCTTGGTGGTGGTGGTGGTGGATGATGATGGCTTTGTTGAAGTACTCCCCTGGTTAGGAGTATTGGTCTTGGATACACTCCTTATTCCACTCCATCTGAAAGTTTTTTGTTGACGTTCTACCTTCAATGCTAGTTTGATCACATCATTGAGTGTCCAATAAGGTTGAAGTTGAACAACATTGGCAATTTCAATTTTCAATCCTTTGAGGAATCTAGCAATAGTGTGTTCTTCCGGCTTGTTGATGTCGCACTTCATCATGAGTTGTTCAAACTTTGCAGCATAATTCTCAACTGACATATCTCTTTGTTGAAGATTGTGAAGCTTGATGAAGATATCTTGCCTATAGTAATCAGGCAGATACTTACGCTGAAGTTCTCTTTTTATCTTCTCCCAGGTTGTGATCTTACTTCTTCCTTCACGTTCTCGCTTGTACTTAAGATTCTCCCACCATATTGAAGTATTTTTCTTAAGCTTGATGGCCACAATTTTGACTTTATGGTGGTCTGGAATGTTTTTATAGTCGAAGACTCATTCTACAGTATGCATCCATTCGATAAAATCGTCTAGATTTAACTGACTTTGAAAATCTGGTATGTCCACTTTCACTCTATGGTCTTAATCTTGATTTCTCCTTTGATGTGCCCGGGGTCGTGGTCCTGCTTCTTCTTCAGATGATTCACTTGCCAGATTGTGGAAAGGATTAATCTCAGCTTTTTGTTCGTCTCCAAACTCACGAACTTGTTCTCCTCGTTGCTCATATTGTTCAAGTTGTTGTTGGAGCTGTTGAATCTAACGTTGCAATTCTTCTATGGTGACATCTTGAACAGGCCTTTGTCGGTTGCGTCGAGGTGGCATTTTTCAACAATTATTGTAGAGAAAACACTTTTTTTTAAATATATTTTTTCTCCTTTTTTTTTTAATTTTTTTAATCACTTTTAGATTTTTTTTTACATCTTTTTTTTTAATATTTCTCACTTTTATATTTTTTTTTTATAAAAAATCTTAGTATCTTACAAATAAAGAAATAATCAAAATATAAAAATTCAAAAAAAAAAATAGAAAGAGAATTACGTTTAAAAAATGACTTGGAGATATTACTATTCCCTAGTCAAAGTAAAAAAAAAATACTCAAAGTAATATATATATATATATATATATATATAATTTGTCCTTTTGTTGAATTTTGAAGCTATCTATTCTTCTTCTTCTTCTTTTTTAAGCAAAATAAAATTGCAGCAATCAAATTTTTTTTTTTAATTTGTTGTCAAACAATAAAAATGGTAGCAAATAATTTTTTTTTTGACAGAATAAAGATAGATTGATACCTTGCAACTCTAATCCATAGCAGATCGAGGTTGCTCTGATATCAAGTTGACACCGTTGTAGTGTCAATTGTGTATTATGTGGATCATGGTGGAATTGACAACTCCGTTATGACAAATACTTGGCTCAATTCACCACCTTGGAAGAGCCAATCCAAGGATACATTTACCCTTAGAACAAAGAGTATAGAAAAAGAATCTTCTGAAGAAAGAAGAAATGTTGAATATCTTGATTAAATTCAGTTGTGTTTTAAATGAAGAACTTACAAGCCTATTTATAGGCATTATTACAACATTACTACAACTTTAAATAATACAACTTTTGAGCTGGGAGATAATCAAATTTAGTTGGCAAACAACACATATATAATATAAAAAAAATAACAAACCATGTGGTATCCATGTGAACACGTTATTTGGAAGATAATTAATAATGGTAATGGGCTGAAAAAACAAATGTTATGATGTAGGTTGGAAAAGAAAGATGAAATGAGTTGGTACCATATGAAAATGAGCTAGAAAAGAAGGTCCATTAGACACTCCTGTGTCATTCAGTCCTAAATCCTTCTAAAACGGATAAGTAAGACCAACATTTTGATAAGAACATCTCAAAGTAAAACTGTGCGGCTGTCAGTACAAAGACACATTCCTATATTTGACCAATATGTTGAAAAATTACTTTTTGGATATTGACTCCTAAAATCAAAATCTAATTGATTAGACAAAGCAAAAACATTTACTAATTGTACCCATCTTAGCTACTTAACTTACTTTCCATCTATATTATTTTTGAAACGAGACGCCAGGTCATTTTGAGGCGTATTTAGTGTTTAACTAAAAGAAATTCATTACCAAAGGAAAGTGATGAGGGACAAAAATAGCCAATAATATGGTGGGTCTAAATTAATTATAAAGGCCCACTATATACAATATTAACGCAGAGTATGAGAAGATGAAAACTGAATACAAAAGCCTAAAAGAGAAAAGCCCAGAAGGCCATTCTTTACCGCATCAAGACGAAGATACTACTTCACCGTGCACTGCAGCTCTTCGCATTCCTTGCAATAAATGCAGTGTGTTTAGCAAGTTTCATTAAGACAGCTGAGGTCACAAAGCACTTACGTCACATTGCTTTTGTTAGAAGAAAGTCATACTTATGCGACGAACCCACGCTTATTTCTACACCGATTACCTATCATCTAACAAGAACAAGGACAAGTGCAGATCTTATCTTTCAGAGCCTAAAATACCGACTCTATCAATCAAAAGGTATATAACATTTCCCCTTTTACCCTTTAAACCTAAAAGACTTGGGGCCTATAAAAAGAAAGAAGGAAATCATAAAAAAAGGTCAGATTGAACTCTACACATTTTCTTATCTCCTTTCTTCTCACAAATATAAAACTATTACTAACTTGAGCGTCGGAGGCTCTTCGACAGGCAACCAGCCTGGCCCTCTTGACTCTGTTCATTTATTGCAGGATTATTGGATCAAAGCCCAACAACAAAGATTCAGCCCAAAATAAAATACTTATTGAATTAATACTCATCAAATTGGAGTCGTCTGTGGGAAACGTTGGCTAATCTCTTTGTTAAAATCAAAACAACCATGACTCGCTCTGATCCAAATGATGTTTCAAGCCCTACTCACTCTCAATCATCTGCTCTACCCATAAACACTCAAACTCCTCCAACCATTAATTTAAATGCTTCCTTACAAGCACTAAGTACATAAATAACCCAAAAAACCCCTGATGGTCCTAGTACTACTCCTCATACTACCTCTAACCCAGACCTCACTCCTGCGCTACAGCTTTTAAATGTTCTTACCTCTGCTATACAAGCTGCTCAGCAACAACAGCAAATACCTCTAGGTCAAAATGACAGTATTGTTCCTGAAACAATGAAAAAAAGGGGACAACTCGACAACTAAATTTTAAGGGTCAGATTGGGAAAGATCCCATATTGATCGAAGATCATGTAGTAATGAGAGGAGCAAGAGAGAGAATAAGATCAGAAGTAGCACATGCAGAAAGAGGAGACTTGCTAATAGAAGATGAAGATGCAGAGCCTGTAGGGATATCTCCGCCTAGGAGAGAACGTCTACATAGGCATGACAGAGGCAGACATGATAGAGGAAGGTATGATAGAGAAGACAAACATTCTCATCATCATGATAAAGATGATGCAGAACGAAGTGGAAGGAAGAATAGTCAGAGAAAGGAGAAATCTAGAGAGAAGGATAATATGGAGGGACATTCTAGAAGAAAGGGGCGAAGAAGTAACGAATCTAAATCTAGTTCTTCTCTGCTTAAAGGGAACCAATGAGCAACCAGTCAAGGAGAAGAAGTGGAGATAAGAAATCGACTGAACAAATTTCTAGAAGACTTTACTAAAGATGGATATCAGAAGGGAATAGATAAAAGTCTGAAGTTAGCCCTCAAATCCCCTTTTGTTAAATCCATTGGAAATTACCGTATGTCTGGAAAATTCAAACCACCTTCGCTCAAAAAATATAATGGCGAAGCAGATCCCAGAGTCCATATCATGGATTATAAACATGCTGTTGAACTTCAGACAATGAGTGACGAAGCACTATGTTGAGCTTTTCGAAGTTCATTGGAGGGCGCAACAACTAGATGGTTTGATTCATTAAAGGAGGAGAGTATAGCCTCTTTTGGTCAGTTGGCGACCGCTTTTATGCATCGCTTTGCCTCCAGCATTCCAGTAGAGATAAAGACCCAGTATCTTGAATCAGTTACACAGAGAGAGAATGAGCCTTTAAGAGATTACATGGCTCGATTTAACAGGGAAGCTCTCAAAGTTACTCAACTTGATCAAAACAGAGCAGTCGAAGCTTTGCAAAATAGTACATCTCATACTGATTACTTTAAAGCATTATGCAGACACGCTCCTCAAACTTTAGAGGATGCTATGGGCATAGCACAAAAATATATCAGACAGGATGATGCCCTCGCCTTTAGCCATTTTTCAAAGCAAAGAAAGACAGAGGTGGAAGTACACCCTAAAGAAGTAGCAAAGTCTAAGAAAGGAGAAGTGAAA
>CATKHJ010038985.1:0-18992 GCA_949750685.1 Vernicia montana | reverse complement strand
TTGGACTAAAACCTCAAGGTTCAACAGATACAATTATATCCTGTACTGAAATTGGAGGGTAATGACTTCCAAAAAAGGGATTGAGGCTTTCTCTTTTTCAATAAATAGTCTGAGTTTTGTTTTGTGTCGTTTTCTAGTATGTGCTTAATGATGTGTTCTTCACTATTGTGTGAAAGCAGCTTTTTCAGTTGGTTTGATGAAACTGAATGGAACGTTATCTCAGAGCCTCAAGATGATGTAAGAGTCTGCTTTTGCTTTATAAATTTATATCAATAATGAATGTGCTATATTTGGCTCTTTTTAAACAACTTCACACCTATGTTGCATGTGATTTTGTGTGTTTTATGAACTTGTGAATATTTTTTTGATAGGAATTATGCATCAATTATAAATAATAAAGTAGTAATGTTTGAATTTTACTTAATTTTTTTAATGAATATCTTTTGAGTATATATTAAATACATTTTAAATGACAATTAACTTGAAGGTAAAATACAATTGATAGTAGATCATGAACTATTAAATGCAAGGAACTTCTAATTGTACAAAGAAAGCATACATCAAAATTAAAGCTGAAGTATGAATCTTCATTTAATATGTTTTTTGCTAATAGATTATTAATACATTAATTTACTGCATAAATTGAAATCAAAAGCCAATGGTTAATTGATATAAAACTTTTAATATATTATGTGAAATCATTAAATGATTTGAAATGTAAGATATAATTTTTCTATAAATGCTAATTGTCCTTTCGCTAATAATTATAGATTGCCAAATGTTATATTTGAATTTCTTTTTCTGTTCATGTTAAATCATATTTAAGTATGAAAATATATATCTTTATAACAATTTGATGTCAATATTTATTATTTTTTATGTAGCAACAAATAATATCTAGTACATAGAACTGAGTTGCTAACATATTGAAAATTTTATATTTGAAAATATATATGTTATTAGTATAATAATGAAAAATTGCAAATATTTTTAGGAAGTGACCATGTTTTCTAAATTTTTCACGGAAAATGAAAACAACAATTTTCTTAGAAACTAGAAAATGGAAAACAGAAAATTGTTTTCTTTAAGTAAACAGGCCCTATAAGTTTAGGTTCTTGTATTATATTAATTTAGTCTTTTTTGGAAACATCATGTGTAAATTATGTATTTTTTGTTTGTCCAAATGTTTTTCCTCCCATCACATGTTTTGCATGTGATTTATGTGACATTTGACTCCTGAATATATATATTTTTTTATAACAAATTTTCTAACTTTAAACTATATTGTATATTGTATATTATTGATTCTATTAAGCAGTTTAGATTTTCTTTTTCTCTTCTTTTTTTGGGGTAAACAAAAGGATAGAAAAGGAGAGAGTGGATTCTAGCCAATCTGGCTGTGCTACTCCAGTCTATTCAAAAGAATCTAGACCATCTAGTGGTTTGGAAGAGAGGGTGACACCCAAAGGACTTGAGCAAGCCCTAGTAGCTCCATTATACAACTTCTAAGAGAAATCATTGTGTAAATCACATTATTTTTTTTATAAAGCATGCAAGAAAAAATAAGAGTTAATGATCACAATACATACCTTAGAATTAATATAGGTGTTGTAACTTTAGCTTGCTTTCAAGTTCACGTACTGTAACTATCTTATACATATTTTGGGACAAATATTAATGGAATTTCATATATAAGAGAGTTAGTTTTTTTATATTATATTAGTTCGTCTTTCTTTGCATATAATAAATTTAATCATGTCATTTTTGGTCAATTCAATTGTTTCCCCTTATCCATACATTAATATATATTATAGATAGATATTTCCATTTTTATATGGATTTAATTGAATTTGCATAGCTGGATTAATTTGAAATCATCAAATTGACTGCTTTCTACTATTGCATACTCTTACTATAGTTTTCTACTCAAATTTTTGCAGGTGGCAGACATAATTAAGGAGGACTTATGGCCCAATCCTCTGAAGTACTTCAACGAGGTAACATCTTACATTTTTCTTTTCATTATCTTTTCAGTTTTCTATTCTTTTCTCAAGTTAGTGATTAAATTGAGATTTCCAAATTGAAGTTTCTCATTTTGATTTTGAATGTTCATATAATAATTTTATAATTTTGTTGTTTCAGGAAGCTGAAGAGGATTCTGATCAAGATGAAGATGAAAAGGTAATAAAGATTTTTGTTACCTGTCCTTGTGCACACAGTACACGAGAGCATGTGCAGACAGACACATTTGAATCTTATCTATTTTTTTACTTCATTATTGGCCTCACTTCGTTTCCATTTAGCTTTTTGATGCTCCTGCATGATGTTTATGGTTTAATTGTTTCATTATCTTTATTGTGTTTCTATGCATGTAAGTTCTATTGCAATGACATGTTCTCGAGTTGGGAGACAAATATCAGAAATTTTGAACCTGAGTGTGACTGAGCTTAACTTGCTAACCACTTGATTGACAGCTCTACAGTTTGTTTATCAAGCTATCTTATCAATCTATTTACAATAAAGTCTGATAATCAATCCAAATGAATGGAGTCCTATCAAAGATTTCTATTTTCCCTTTGAATTGTTGTTATGGTCCCATACCTGTGATCTGGTTAGGCGATAATGAAGAGAAATCTTGATCTGGATTGATTGGAAACTTGAATATATTGATTTTCCTGCCTTTATGACCTATGATTGCAAATTAATGGCACCAGAAACTATTCAGAAATTCAAATCGACTTACTTAATGTGAATTTCGAACTTATTATTTCTCAGTATATTTTCAGATACCCTTTATTTAGTGCTCCTTTACAAACGTGCATCATCTAACCTGAGTGATGTTGTTTGATAGGAAAATGATGCCAGTGATGAAGAAGAAGATGATGAAGAAGAAGACGGTAAGGAGGAAGAAAACTAAAAGTTTGTTTCTTGAATTTTAGTCTTCACTTTCAAAGTTTTGTTCATTATCGGTTAGGTGCAAATTACCAAAACTAGATGATATAGGGAGCCCTGGAGTTTAGTTAACTGATCAAGGCATCATGCATTTTGCTTAGCATAGCTTGCCAATGTGTGAAGGGCTTTCTAAATATTTTTTCCGTTTTGTCGTAGAATTCAAGGTATTTTAACAAATATAATCTTTATTTTGAAGAACAAGTATAGTAAAGATTAAGGGCAGTCAAGTAGTTAGTGTATGCACTACATGGAATGGAAAGTGAAGTAGATAATTTCTCTTATACATGTTTGGTTTGATAATCTGAGTTTAACTCCATTTGACTCTTTGATTTATTTGGATGTTAGCAAATTAAAATGTAACCACTTAAAATTGTTACATTGCCTAAGATATTACATTGTCGATACGCTAATAGACAAATTTATCCAAAGTTTTTTGCATTTTTATAATTCCATCTTTTTTTTTAAAGTTAATATAGTACTTTAATTTGAAATTTTAGTTTCAATTGTTCTTTAAGTCAAAATCGAAACTAAAAATAATATTAATTGGAAAGTATAAAATGTTAAATTGGCCTTCGAACTTATCTTACTTAATTAATTTAGTTTTTAAATTTGAGTTAATTGGACTTTTAAACATTGAGAATTTTATAAAATATCATTAATAAAAAAAAAAATCAATTAATTGGCCTTGAGTCCCATTTGATATTGTTTCTTATTTTCTGTTTTTTTTTTTTTTAAATAAAAATAAAATTTTAAAAATCAAAAAAAAAATTTATCTATTTTCAAAATAAAAAATAATATTTCTTTAAAAATATTTTTTAATACTTATTTTTTTTAAATTTGAAAAAAAAAAATATCGCAGCGAACGCCGCTTAATTTATAAGTTATAAAGTCTAATTAATTACAATTAAGGGTGGCAAAATGATTCATACTCATTTGTCTACTCATACTCATCAATTTAAATAAGGGTATGGGTAATAAATAGGTAATTAATTTTATAAATGAGTCATTAATGAATCTAATTCATTTATCCTCTTAATATATGGGTGTAAAAAGATATGGGTATAGGTACCCAACCTATTAATAACTTTTTTTTAAATAATCAGCCTATCTTTTAAAAAAAAAGTGCAGCCATTTTTAATTATTATTATTTATAATTATATTTTATTTTGATTTCATGGTCACACTTTAGTTATTAAATAAATAATTATAATTATAATTTGCTAAGATAGATCAATATGCCTTTTGACATACATCCATTTACTTATTAATTAATCAATCATAAACATTTAAAAAAATAGGTATCATGCTATTCTTCACCCAAGATGATGAATGAAGTCTACTATGGTTAGTATTTGAGTCCCATAAGATTGAAATGACTTATGACAATATGAAATGACTTTCTTTTTTTTTTTTTTAAATATATATATCCCTCTATTTATTAAAAAATTACATAACAAAAAGTATAAATACAAACATGTAATATTTATTAATTTATTTTTCAATCAAATTTAAAAAATATAACATAAAGTAATTTTAACTCTTACAAAGAGAGACATTCTATAAACTATAATACTTAAACTCCATATTCAAGGAATAATATGATCCCATCCATCAAACCACTATAATATGAAGCATGCAGCTATCATACAAATTTCATTTTACCTAAGAAGAAAATAAGGATCAAAACCATCCCAAATTGAGTCATCTATCAACTTATAAATCAGTTGGTCAGCAGTCGAACCGACCTTTTTCTCGTATGATTTTACAACTAACAAATACAGATTACAGATCATGGGATTCCTAAAAAATGGATTGATAGTTTTACCAAGTTCAACAACATCAGCTAGTTGAGTCTTGCCATCCTCAAATTTCCCATTGAAAATGCAGTTTGAGAGAGCATAAAATCCCAGCAAGTTTGCATATAGAGGTAAAAATGCATCTTTGTGGTTACCCACACCACCTATCCAATTATCACCTAGTTTCTCAACATGGTCTTCCACGAATGACATCAACTGATTACGAAATTTCAATCGCCAGCAGTATAAATAATCTGAGAACTCTTGTTTGATTGGCATATCAGCCAACAACGATTTTAAAACTGGAAGCTTCTCCAAATGTGAGCAACAAATTTGACAAATCAACAGCTTCTCTTCATGATGATTATCAATTTCCTTGTCAAAGACTCGCCTCACAAGATCTCCTTTTGATGCCACATAATTTGCTGCATCAAGTACCCACTTCGAAAGATAATCAAAGTAAACAATCCAGTGACCAAAGATAGCAGATAAATACTCAAAACTCAATTCAATCACTTTCTCCACTTGGGTTGGGACCTCTCCAGCACTAGAGCAATTTGATCTTTTCAAAGTTAAGCATTTCTGCACATTCACAGCAAGCCTTTGTCTTACCCCATCATCTTCATCCTCCAACAACTTGATGCTTGTAAACCATATCTCCAGTACCTGACTAGCATACATAGTAGCAGCTTCTTTAGGTTGAAAAGAGAAACCTGAAATTTCAAAGGGGAATTCATGACTGAACACTGAAGAACCGACAAGTTCAGCTTGTTCCAGCAAACCAGATGCAATTATAGATTCAGCAGCTGCTTTCCGCATGTTTACTGGCTCAGATGCAGAACTATGTTCTTTAATCACATTAACAAAAAAGGTGATACATTCATACAAGAGGGCTGATTTTTCCGGTTGATCTGATTTACTACATCCACCAGTGTCTTCCGTAGATGCAAGAACATAGCTGGTTAAGAAACTCGCATACCGTTTCACACATATAGCCATGCAGCAGATGAGTGTCTCTCGAGTCTTTGTATGTCTTGTGAGTTTGTACAGAGATATCAGCTTATCCCAAAACTGAAACATGGAATCAAAATCCAATGTACCAACATAACTAGTGCCATCATATTTTTCTTCACTAAGTTTCTTAAACTGCAGCAAGTTCCAAAAGAAAAGAATCCTCAGAATATAGTTTATACATCTATGATTCTTCTCAGAGTCCAACAGTTTAAACATTGTTGCTTGGAGGTTTGAATTAGTCCATTGCTGAATAATTGTGATCGCACTGCTAGATTCAAGATGAACCTCATTGATAGATTCCATTGACTTTAGAAACTTCAACAGCCACTTTAATGTTGCTAGTCTAACTTCATATGATGAATCTAACAAGGAGTGAATCAGCCTTTCCTGGAGTCCTGTAAAAGTATTAGTTTCAGGTAGGTTCAACAACTTTGAATCAGGTGATTGATGTAAATGTGGCATCTGAAGAGCCTCTTCTTCTTCCTTAGATGCCTGCATCACACAACTGAAGTAAGAGATAGCTGCCTGTTCACGAAGTTCTGCTACAGTTGGATCAAAATATGAAAGTCCATAAGAATCATCTATATCTAAGCATTCTGTAGACAGGTCCAACAGCAGATCACGAAAGGCAAAGAAATTTTTACTCATGTAGCCTGTTCTTGCAATACTGAGCATGTGATCAATCACTCTCACAAAAGAAGCATTAAGGATTGGGCAAGGACACAATTTGGGGCTTGCAATCCATGAACGTGTAGCGAGAACTTGTATCAACTCCCCAAGAATCTTTTCTTTCTTTGCAACATCAGCCAGGTTTCTACAGTTTGCATCCAGAAGAGAACTTAACTGCAATAGCATTCCATGAATCAAATTAAAGGAAGTGTGGTAGGTTCCACAGGTTCGGTCCACAAGGACTGAGGAAACGGAAGTAGCTGTGATTTGATTATCCATGCAAGGTAATTCAGTAGCAATATTCAGGAGAACAATTGGAAGTTTCTCATTAGATACAAGGCACATTAAAGCTTTAGATGCAAGAACACGAACACGTAGGTTGCTCTGAGTTGAGCACCTCCTAATGAATGGCATAAACAGGAACGGATCCAGATCATCTCCACTCTCACTTGCGATTGTTGAAGGTTTAAGCCTGGATAAAAGTATCAACATAGGGCACAAGCTTGGGTGGACAACCTTTGCTAGGTTGGATTCAGAATGACCAGAGGTTGCATCCATAAGTAAATCAGTTGCAACTTTCAGTTCATTGTAAAAAAATGGATGTAATGGCGGATACCTTCAGGAAAAAAGATGCTGTTAGTTGCCAGCTACTAAAGGAACAGAAAATGCTGAATAAATATTTCACTTACAGAACTGAAAATAATAAGTCAAGCCATAAAATGATGCCCACAATCGAAAGTACAGATGAAGAGTATAGATCTTTATAAATCACAGTTTGCAAAACATTTACCACAAATAGATTCTAATCTTCAGAATTTCAGCCAAAGACAAGATGCCAAGTCTAAAAGAGATGGGCAAAGCACAAAAGATACTGTTAGACCCTCAAAAAGCACTAGAGGGGGAAACAACATCCATTTTATGTATAAAAGAGACTGGAAATAGTGCCTATCAACCTCCTTTCATTATTATCAACTATTATGGAGTAAATGTTTAAATGTTTCTCTTTTGCATTTTTTAAGAACCAAGAGTGTGAGCTCATCTTACGTGAATGAAGAATTTCATTGTCTTTTTTTATTTTACTTGACATATAATTTCAAAAACATAATTACCAATAGAATAAAATATAGGCATGTCTTAAATTGTCTTCAAAAAGAATGTAGCAATATCCCCCCTTTTTTTTCTAATAATGAATTCCAATTCTCACCCCTGGTAGTAACATCATATTTGACAAACAACATGAGAATATAATAAACTTGTGATTACACTTCATTGACACAGAAAGTAGCAGAAATTCACATGAACTTTTGGAGATTAAAAATTAAACTTCCAGGTGAAGCTGTGTAGGAAGTTTCAAACTTAGATGCTAAGGCACAAATTTCTATCAGTTTATGATCATAAAAACTATACAAGATATGCCACAAGGAAGAGAGAAATAATTATAATAACATCTAGCTAGAGAAACCATACCTGTGAAAAAATTCAAGCCCAGTTAATGCACGTCGTGCAGATTCTCGTTTTTGAACATTAAGGAATCCTATCATGCGTCTTACCAAGGCAGTATATGCTAGACAAGCACTATTTCTGATCTCCCAGTATGGAGAAGAGAAAGAGCGAATTGCAACAATCAAGGCCTCCGCGGCAAAACCAGATGTATCAGTAGCCAGATTGGTGTCATTGAAAGCAGCTCTAAGAACATTAAATGCATGTACAGTTGGAATTACACCCTCATCTCTGATCTTTGAGGTCTTTTCCATCACCTGTGTCTCAATTGGCTTTGCAGAATCAAGTTCTTGGTCTGACTTTGTTAATGATTTGTACGAGTTGGCATTTATACCTTTAGCATCAACTGGACCCAGAAAAGAGCTGTTAGCTACATCTGTTAGCCACCGCAAAGCCTGTGGTAGAAGCTTCTTTGGCGCCCCTTCAGGTTCTGAGAGAAACAGAGCAATAAATGCTGCAGGAATACCAGCACTTCTCCTTAACAAATCATCCACAATTTGTCCCTTGGCCACAGTTCTTTCCATAAGTTGCTCCATCCAAGATTCTGTCAATTTACAAAGTCTAAAAAGGAGAAGCCCGCATTAGAATATGGACTTGCACATCAAAAAAGAAAAAGAATAGTGATTCCAAATGCAGGAATTATTTTCAAACAAAGCTTGGCCATGAAAAAAAGAAGTCGGATGTTACATATGTAGATGTGAAAAAAAAATGATAATAACAGGGGTGCTTGTTTCAAGGTTAAAAAAAGAATTACCCACACCCCACCTCCACCCCACACACACACTCCTCTTTTAAGTTTAACCGAAGTAAATGTTAACACCCTTCCTATCACCCTCCTTCACCATCACAAACACACCCTAGGAATGAAATTATATGTAAATGAATACCTATGTTATTAGTATGTTTTTAAGCCTTTTGATATTGAAATTATAAGTAGTTGGCTTTAAGGCATATGGGCCTACTCTTACTTTCTTTCTTTGCCAAAGGCATATTTAATTCTCCTATTTCTTCCAGTCTTTGACTCTAGCACTTCTTATTTTCTAAACTCTTTTCTTCTCTTTTTGCAGCCTAACTAATGTTCTACATCACCTAGAATAAGGGAGGGAAAAAAGGGAATGGAGGTAGGGGCATTGGGAGAGTGGACCAACTGGAAACGTACCTTGGGTCATTGGAGCATAGTAAACGGTTGCAAAGAGCTGTGAATCCAGCTCTTGTCTTATCAATTGCTCCATTATGCTTCATCTTCAAAAGCACTTCCAGAAAGTGGTTTCCAATTTCTTCAAGTTGTCTCACATCAAGTATTGCATTGGAGTTTGTCAGAATGGAAGTCCCAGCAGCATCAGAAACAGGAGCCTCTAGTGAATCGGAGCAACTATTACTTGGCAAAGGAATTTTTCTTATGATGGTTCCTAGAAGAAGACTCACCTGAAAACCAAAAAACATTTTTCTACCAACTTCATGATCTCATAAATCCAACAAAGCCTGGACATGCAAGTTATAACTAAAAGAACCTCCTATGTCAATATCAACTGCAAAAACATTCTGTATCAATGCTTTATTTGCAGCAATGATCAAAGTTACTAATGGACAATAAAAGAAAATATCCTAGAAGTGATATCCATAACCATATTCTAATGAACAAAAATTGACCCGACAACAAATAAGCAAAGTACCTCTTTCATAGCCAGCCAACAACCGACCATGACAATCTGTTCTGATGGTCTGTTATCCTGCCCAGGTTTCAAATCACCGTCTCCATGTTCTGATGATCTGACCATATCCACCTCCTCCATTAAGTATGTATCATCATCAGCCATTTCATCCATGTCAGGAAGATACCAAGCATCTGCAGAAACCACCCAAAGTGCTAATGAAGTAATTCGCATAACCAATCTCAAAAGCTTCTCCAATGCTTTTCGCATTTCTGAAATGCTAGACATGACAGCATCAGAATTCCAATCCAACTCATCAAAAGTATATCGTAGAGTAAGCAATACACCATGAACAAAGCTGTTTTTGCATGCTTCAGAAAGATCCCTCTCTCCTTCCTCCACAGCATCACTAAGCCAATCCATAAGTGATTGTATATACTCTACTACAGGAGGCCGAGAGTTGATCATCTGACTATCTCCATTGACTAGTTCATATTGATATTGGAAACAAACAATGTCAGCAGAAGCTCTGACAATCCATCCTAGATCCAAGACATACTTCTTGAATATAAGCCTTAAAGTCAGTGCCCCAGCATCACTTTCTCTCACACGTGGACTGCAAACTAGGTTCTTAGCCCATGCAATCACTTTCTGTACCATGTCTTCACTTGAAATGCCAGGAAGGGGGCTAGGAAAATACAGCAATATCCGAAAAGAATTCTCTCTCAGCCTGTCCCAACTATCAATAATAGATCCAACTAATAACAATGTTGAATCAGGTAAAGTTATTCCTCTACTATAAGGATAGAGACAGCATTCAGGAGCATTGGAATCAAACTTATCTTGAGAAGGCGGTACAATAGACCAAACATTAAGCATTATCAGTATGAGCTCCATGGCCATTATTTTTCTTTTGTAAGGAGCAGAGGGATAGCATGAGAAAAGTAGAAAACAAGACAACCATCTCATAAAATTAAAAAGATCCCCTGCCCTTTTAGCTACAGCTTCTTCAGTCTCCTTAGCTGAGAGTGATTTGTTATTTTGGTTGCTCATAAGGGGTTGCCAGCTCCCATTCTTAAATTGTCTCTCCAAGGCTGTTCGAACTCGAGAAAAGAACTTTCTAAACAAGCTGGTCCACTTCATCTGGAAACCTGTAGAGCAACTTCTCATGTTTAATGGCACAGCTTTTTGCAGAAGAGTCAATTCTAAATGGGAAGGAAGACTAGATGTCTTGGGGTTTAAGAAGAGGGACTCTGCAGCATCCACACGGAGCAACTCATCAGCATGGGTCAATGCCAATACTAGCCATTCAACATGGACCTTAACCTTTATCCCTTTTATGCATACAAGAGCATATAGGTTCATAACATTTGTTCCTAGCCCATCCTCTGTTGCAAGTGCTGTTGAAGTGTCACATAAATCAATATCCCCTTCAATCAAAGCAAGTGAACGGCAAACCTTAAGCAAAGAGACTATAACAGCCACTTGGTGTTCAACTGTGAGTTTTATGTTTATAGAGCTTAGCTCAGGGGATGACAGTCCATTATCCTCTTCACTAGGTCCAACTGATATAAAAGCAAGCATAGGAAATATGCTATCTACATCAATTTCGAGTAAAACTGGAAGAGCATAAGTGTTCAGATTTGAGCGAAGCTTCGAAATCCCAGATGCAAGCCCATATAGAAATGGAGGCAAGCAAAGCCCTCTATAAACTGCATAACCTTTCTCAACACCATTGTTGCTCCAACACTCATCACGCAAGTACTCAAGGAAACATTTCAAGAACGTAGTGGCAGCACAACACACATCATCATCAATGTAGGCTTGTACAGTTTCAAACAGCAAATCAGGGCTCATTTCCAACATACTTTTGGGTCCCAGCCTCTTAGTCAACAAAGCTAAAGGAACATATCTACCCTTACAACGAGGGCCTAGTCGCAGAAGATCGGAAGCAATTTTTTGCAGGAATGATTTTATTCTCTGACTACCCTCTCCCAAGTGAAGAGTTGATTGAATCTCTAAGAAGAGATCAAAAATCAAATGAACTTGTTTCACTGTTTGACTTAAGGGATCTTCCAAGTTATTCCATATGATCCTCAGTATGCGAGTCCCCATTTCCTCTGGGATAGGGTCATAATTATCTGATAAATCAGTTAGTTTAGCTAACATCGATGTCTTCATCTGCTGCAAACAAATTTGCATCACAGTCAAGGCATGAAAATTAAAATGGCTGTCAATAGGATTCTCACAATAGTTACATAGCTCAGGCAAAATCCCATCATACAAAATGGTCTTAACAGAACTGGAGCAAATACCATTTTCTTCATGCCCATTCAAATTACTACTTGATACAACGAAATGGAAATTTAAAGCTGTTCTTGAAACAGCAGTAAGAATCCCTCTAATCAAGCAGAGTCTACTAAGAATAGAAAAACTAAGAATTTCAGATAGCAAGTCCCCTTTAAATGGAACCTTCAAAAGAACATCCCTAAATTCAGCATCACAATTATTACCACGAAAACTACAAGCAGTTTGATTAAATATACCTTCCATAATAACCAAGCTAAGCTCCTCTGCACCAAGACACACTTGCAAAGCAGCACACAAGCTTACCCCTGCCGCCACAAAACAATCTCTGGAAAAAGCCGTTGATTTTAAAACACTTATCAAAACCCCAAAAATCCTCTCCATAATATTCCACTCTTCACCATCAAAACCATTCAAATCCCCCTTAAACCTTGCAGGAAACCGCTGAAGCAAGTAATACGAACAAGACAAAGCTTCTTGACATTGCTCCATAACAATTGGAGACGGCCTAGCCGACTCCTGAGTCTCTGAAACAACACCATCCAACCCAAAAACGATATCCCAAGCAACCAAAACCGCACAATCTTCAACAATATCAACCAAATACCCCAACTTAGGCATACCCAGAATAGATAAAGCCACCCTCGATAAACAAAACCTTTTGGTCTTATTCCCTTTCCCTTTTCTACTACCATACTCCTCACAAAGCTCCCTAAAACACTTAACAATCAAAGATTGCCAATCTCTGTTATTAACCTTCGATAAAGCAGAAACTAAAGTTCGATGCAAAGGCAGAGAATTTTCAAGAAACAAAACCTGTAAATAAAAGCGAGAGGCAGTTTTTAAAAGTGGTTTATCATCTCCATCTCCATCTCCATTTATAGAGGATGAAAACAAGTGGGTGAAAGAGGAAGCGAGGTTTTTAGCATGGGTTACTTGGGAGTAAATTGAAGTTAGAGAAATGAGGTGATTGAGTTCGGTGAAGAAAGGTAAAGATTTTGGGTTTATAGGTAAAGGAGATTCAGATAAAGAGTCTGTGAATGAAGATGGGAATATAACTGCGTTGTATGTGTACCGGTGCCGGTGCTGCAATGCCCGCCATTTTGCTGACATTTTCAATTGATTGTTTTCTGGCTAACTCTCCGATTCAAGAGAGAGAAAGTGGCGGAGGCGGCAGCTGTAGCTTGTTGAGACAGTTTTAGGGCAGAGCGGGAAAGGGGAAGAGTAGAACTGTAGAAGAGGAGGCTAGCGCAGGAAACTTATTTAGAAGATGGTCAATTACAATTTAATCCCTAATTTAAAACTGAGGTTAAGTTTCCCAAAAACTTTATTTTATTTTTAAAACTATTTTTTCTGAAAAGCATATAAATTGATTTTTTTAATAAATAAAAAAAATTAAAATAACAACAATATCAAACACACCCTTAAAATAAACTCTATTTTTCAAAATCAAACTCATTCTAATCCTAAAAAAAAATCAAACTCATTCATCAAAAAATTTAGGATTGATGATGAAAATAAACCAAATTTTTTTGAAAAATTCTCATAATACTTAAATCCACTGACGAAGTTAGGGGTCGAAAGTGATCATAATCTCCTAATCTCCAAAATATAAAAAAATTAAGTGTAAAATTATAAAAATTTAGTTATATATTATATTTGATCCATTTATTTTAAGTGAAATTTTTTTAAAAATATATAAAAATTAGCTTAATTATATATATCACTCATTCATCAAAAAATATAGGGTTGATGATGAAAATAAACCAATTTTTTTTGAAAAATTCTCATAATACTTAAACCCACTGACGAAGTTAGGAGCCGAGAGTGATCATGAACTCCTAATCTCCAAAATATAAAAAAATTTAAGTGTAAAATTATAAAAATTTAGTTATATATTATATTTGATCCATTTATTTTAAGTGAAATTTTTTTAAAAATATATAAAAATTGACTTAATTATATATATCACTTTAATATAAATTATAATTTAAAAAATTTGGCTCTTCATAACAAAAATTTTTTACTCTGTCAGTGCTTAAACCTTTTAAAATATACTATTTTATTTTAATTTATAAATTTTAATTTTAATTATATTTATTTAATTAAAAATAAAATAAAAATTAATCCATTATATATATATATATATATATATATATATATTATTTTTTTAACTATTTAACATTTATCACTAAAATCAAATGCTTAACTATAGATTAAGCTAACAAAATTTTATTGCATCGAGAAAATTCACAAGCAATCTTATAGTTAAGTATATATTATATTGATGTTGATGCTTAGGTTATTTTAGTTATTAAGGGACGGAACTAGCCGTGGTAGTGTGGGGGTACACGGCCCCCAAATTTTTAAAATTTTATTTTTTTACCCATATTTTTTATATGTTTTTTAAAAATATGTATATATGGCCCCTAAATTTTTTAAATTTTCATTTTTTTTACTTATATTTTTATATTATAACACTTTAAAATTAAATATTTACACATATTATCTCGTAAATTCTTTTTTTCCCAAATATTCTCTCATAAACTTAATTCCTTTTTTTAGTATTATATTTGGCCCCTCCAAGTCTTTATGTCTAATTTTGCCCCTTGTTTAATTGTGATAAAATTTAGGGTCATTCTAAATGTATTGATAAACTTGAAAAATGACTTGCTTTTATTCGTCATCATAAGTCATTTTTTACTTACTAAGCAAATTAATCAAATTAATTGTGAAATTCATTATTTTTAAGTTAATTTTTGTATTTAAAAGGAAGGAAAAACTTTTAATAAAACATAGAGCTCAAATAATACATTGTCTCATATAAGATACCCTACAAATATCATGGAGAAGAAGAATGTAGATACCCTGCGGAAGATCCATAAGCACATAAGACTCTATCTCCAAAGAAGCTCCATAATGAGCCACTCAGTACAAACATTAACTTCCCTATAAACATGACAAATATGGACATTCCAAGACCGTTGCATCAAGCACTTTGTTTCATGGATCAAATTAAAGAGTTAGTTATGCTTTGTTTTTTACTGTGTGACAAATTGAACCACACTACTATTATCCATCTCAATAAGCAAATTTATAATTCCTTGATCCCAAGCTAACCTCAACCCCAAAACCAAACCCCATAACTCAACCATAGTGATAGAACAATCACCTAGATTCGCAGCAAACCCACAAACCCAAACCCAGCATCATTTCGGATAATCCCCATATCTTAATTAATTTTTAAGTTAATTGTAATGGGCTTGTAAGAAAAAAAAAATAATGGTTGTTAAAATAATCCCCATATCTTAATTATTAAGTGGAACTGGAATGCCAACAAATCATGCTTAGTTAGCAATCTCTCTTTTAATAAGTTTATAGCAATATAACATGTGGTATATTACCTAAGAAAACTTGTTCTTTTATTTTCTGCTCTCTCTCTTTGTAAGGTCCTTCATCTTCTTTTTCTGTGTTAGAACCTTAATAATCTAGAAAAGAAGAGAAAGAATGAATGTTTTTATATATATTTGTGTGTTTATACAAGAGAGTTTACAGGCTATTTGTAGGAAAATGTTAGTACTAATTAAGCCATAATTGATGGAGCTGCACATGGAGGAAGGAGGAGACTAGCTGGAGCTTGCACATAGTGGGTGAGTATGAGTGTTTATTATTGACTTCAATGGAGCTGTGTTTACATTAACATTCTATATAAAAATCCAGTAACCATATCTTGCACTTCAATGGAAGCATCTTTGTTTTTAATTTTTTTAAGAAGATTTTATTAAACCTTGTTGAAACCCCATATAATCTCTCCCTGTAATTTTTCTGTTTCACTTTCTTTTTAGCCTTCTCTACAATCTATCGGTTTAATTTTTTACCAATATCTTCTCCACTAAAAAAAATGAGCATCTTAGCATTGCAACCATTGCTCTTTCATTCATATAAAATCAAACATATCTAGGAAATCAAATTTATTGTCTTGTTAAAAAAAAAAAATCTACCATGGATGACTAATAAAATTTTAGAGAATCTACAAATTGAGTTTTTTTATATATTGTTTGAATTTACAAACTCTTTGAAGAAATCGACATTTTTTAATGTTAAAAAAAAAATTGCAATATATTTAATGTTTAAAATGAGCTTTTTATTCTTTCTCAAAAATAAAAAATAAAAAATGAGTTTTTCATTTCAAATGAGCTTTCCAAGTTTTTTATTTGGGTCTCTAACTCAAACTGCGACCTTTATATGATCTGAGGAGTTTAAACGTTAATTTTAGGGTTGTAATCGAGTCAAGTCAAGCATGAGTTTTAACTTACTCAGGTTCGGTTTGATATTTTTTTTAATGAGCTCGAGTTTGGATAGAGTTTAAAAATTATGTTCAAACTCGGTTTGTTTAAACTCGACTTATCAAAAGTTTATTTATAAATTATAATCGTCATTAATAAATTATAATTGAGCAAAGTTTGAATTCGGCTCGTTTTGAAATTCGTTTAAAACTTATCAGAATACTCAACTTACTAAATATTTATTTATAATAAAATAAATATAACAAAAAAATTTAAAACTAACATAAAAGTAAAAATATCCAATTAGTAAAAAAAAATCCAATTAATAAATTCGTTGAGCTTTAAAGTAAGGTTCAAGTTTGACTCTAAGGATGGCAATGAGACGAAAAATCTCCGTTCTCTGCGGGGATTCCTCGAATTATATCCCTATAGGGTGGGGATGGGGGATATTTCTTTCCCGTTAGTGGAGACGGAGCGGGGATGGGGAGTGTATTCTCCACCCCGCGGAGATCTCCGTTCCCATAGGAATCCGATATTATATTTACATAATTATTCATAATATAAAAAATATATTACTTAGTTATCCTATATATATATATATATATATATATATATATATATATATATATATATATATATATATATATATATATATTATGATTTTTAATTTTATCACTCTCTTTGTTATTCTCTCATATCAAGACAACTCTAAAAAAAATTATAAAGAAATTTATTTAAGTATTCTCATACTTTTATGTATATTAAATTTTTTAATATTTTATTAAACAAAATTGTAAAACATTTTTAATGTATTAAACGTATTTACATTTTAATTTTATTTGGTTAATACTTTATATGTCCGAATCTATTAATATTTTTTAAATAAATTTATTCTTATTTTTTAGTCATTATTTATGAATTTTATAAATACAAAAATATATATATAAGTAATACTATATATATATTAATAAGTAAATATATATAAGTAATGTATAAAAAAAATTAATAAAATATATAAGTAATACTAATAATCAAAATATCTTCAATTATATATATATTGTGAGTTTAAATTTAATTAAAGTCTAATTTTTAAATTTGTATACATTATATTCCACTATCTAAAATATCTAAAATTGAATTGAGATAAGATAAAAAAAAAAAAAATTCAAGTGAAGAACGGGGATCCCACAAGAATGAGGATACTCGCGAGGACGAGGATGGGGATGGTATCATTGCCCCTGCCCCACCCCGTTGCCATCCTTAGGTTTATAAAACAAACGCGAACGCGAACGAACTTTTATCGAGCCAAACATCGAGTTACTCGGGAACAGTTTGACTCATTTACACTCCTAATTAATTTGAGTTATTTGTATATTGTGCCAAATTCACCATCAACTTTACAGTATATTAAAAAAAAAAAAAAAAGAAAAAGAAGAGAGAGAGAGAGAAATCAAAAGTACCATCTTAATTTGAGATTGGCTATGGGATAAGAAATCGTGCATATATTGCTAGTTTGTAATAGAGGAAAAAAGAAAGATCTGTGAATTAGAAAAACATGAGAGAGAGAGAGAGAAGAGATTGACTATGGAGATATGTACATATTTATCTCATCTTTTTCATGTTTTTGTGCAGAGACAAAAAATAAAGGGATTCAAACACAGAAAGAAAGAGCATAAAAAAAAAAAAAAAAAAAATGAAAGAACAAGTTTCCCTAGTCAATAAACCCAAATTATATATATTTTAAAAAAAAAAATTCACTTATTAAATGAAGGATTGCCAGCTAAACATGATGTGTTGATATTCCAATCCCATTTAATAATTTCTCGAATTTAAAAATGAAACGACACGTCAACTTCTTAATTGATTACTTAAATCTAAATTTATTATAGACAGTCGTATGGTGTAATTGATGTAACTAATGTAATTTATATGTTAATTTGAAATGGTTTGAAATACATAGACAAATTGAAAGATTAGATTAAAGTTTATGATTTTTTTTTAGTTATTAAGTTAAAAAAAAAAATCAACTTTTAATTTAATGGGCATTTAAGCATTCAAGTTCATAATTTTTTTTTATATACATTTTCAAATGAACTTGTAAATTATCAAAATCAACTTGTAATTTCCTTTTAATATCTACTAGAGATGATTGTCTTATGAATTGGAATTTTCCTGCTATATTGATAGAGAAGTATAAATGGAAGAATTGTTATTTTAAGCTTTTAGTTCGAAAACCTTTCAATTCTTGGTTTCGACTTTATAATTAGATGATGATTGATTTCTTTAACATCTTGACTATTTTATTTATTTGTATTACCTAGATAAACTATCCCCTCTTCTTCAAAACTATAGAAGTTTGCTAATAATTTTTGAACAAGAGCTATATATAAATATCTATGTACATAATGTTTGGATCCTAAGACGTGTCCTATAGTTTACCGTTTTTTTTTTTTTTTTTTTAATTAAGTGTCTAATGACTTTAATCATTTATATATGAATGAAGACTAATTTTATTATTCATCAATAAAATTTCTAAATGTCAATATGATAATATTTTTTCGATAAAATGATACAAACATTTCAATTATAAATTAGCTGATAAATTTACATTAGAAACTAATTAATAAAATTATTTTTTCGACTATACAATTTGATTATTAAAAAAATTGTGTTTTCATGTTAAATATTAGATATAAACTAATTATTAAAAATAGCAAAATGTAATAATCAAATATTACAATGTGAAGGGTAAAATAGTAATTTCATTCTAATAATTTTCATTTCCCTTCATTTTCTACAGTTTTTCAAATAAAAAA
>CATKHJ010038982.1:0-18013 GCA_949750685.1 Vernicia montana | reverse complement strand
CAATTTGGTCAAAAATTATACATGTTAAATCTTTATTTATAGAGTATTATGCTTATTAATTAGTTATAACTCTTAGATTTAGTGATTTATGTCATTATTTCTCATTTTGCAATTTTTTTCGGTAAAATTGCGTAGCGGTTGGCCGTTACCGTTACGTTATGGCCGCGACGACCCCGTTACCGTTACACGCGACCGCGACCGCGATTTAAATCCATGATACTACCTAATATCTTCTTCACGACTACAGTTTTTTTTTTTTTTTTTTTTTTTTTTTTTTTTTGAGCATTAGGGAATGGGGACTCAAACTTGAGTCTATTGCCCAGTCGAGAGATATATTACCACTAAGTTATGCCTGCTAGTGCTCCTTCATGACTACAATTTAATAATACTTTTCAAGTGGTCTAACCTGGCTAGCTACCTACTGGGATATTTACAGCAAAGTAGCTATATTGGCATCACTTAGTCTTCAGCAAAAGATGTAAATGAGTGGATGGCATGACTTCTCACTTCGTTCTAACTGGAGAAAACATCAATATGGTCATTTAGGCATGTGTTCTTGTCGAGGCTGTGACACTTTTACTGTCACATTAGCAAGATTATCTTAATATTTTGTATTGTTTAGTTGTTTTGCCATGTGAAGATATGAGGCAAAAGGCCAACTTAATCCTTGAATTTAGCTTCTGGGAATAAATCAGGACAAAATCACATTTTTTGTCATCAAAGTTCTCATATTTGATAATTTTTAACAAATTAGTCATTGGTCAAACTTTGGGCAATGTGTGTGCTATAAAATCAGATGAAATAGCTTTAATTTTATAAATCTCGTTTGGCATAGTTTTTCGGAAAAATGTTTTTCTAAAAAAAAATTTCAAAAAAATCAATTATATAAAAAAATTCAAAAAGTACTATTTAGTCTCAAAAAGCTATTGTATGATTAATTAATATATTAATAATTGATGAAAATTAAATATAGCACGATATTAACTTATGTGATTATAAGTTAGGTTTTAATTTTTTATCGCCCCTTGTTAGATTTTCTAATCCGTCCCTGTTTGAATGTTATTTATAGATATTAATGAAGAATATTTTGAATTTTGCAATTCTTATATTCATTTGATTGTTTAATTTTTTACTTTGTCCCTTGAATTCAATTTTTAATATTAAATAAAAATGTGTATAATGATAATAAAATATCATCAATTTCATTCATTAAAACATTCAATTATTACACAATATTAAAAAATAATTTTCACTCCTACCCCTAAAACTTAAATTTAATTGATTACTATTAGCCTGTAGACTAAAAAAATAGTTTTTGAATTTTTTATTTAATTGATTATTTTTTTTTGAAATTGTTTTTTTCAATTCTTCTTTTTGAAAAAGCATCTATTCACCTGTTTTTAAAAAATACATTTCAAAATTGAAAAAACTAAAATTAAAAATTTCTTTTTAAAAATCACTTTTCTGAAAAGTTATGTCAAACAGAACTTATAAAATTAACGCTATTTCGTCTGATTTTATAGTACACGCACTGACCAAAATTTGACCAAAAACTTATTTGACAAAAATTATTAAGTATGAGGATTTAGATGAGAAAAAAGGTAATTTTATCCTGATTTATTTTCGGATGCCAAGTTTGAGAACTAATTTGACTCTTTTGCCGAAAATATGACTTAGCATAAGGTTCGGCAGAAATTTAGGATCTACATTAGTGAGTTCTAGAAGATTTTGTACAAGTGTGTTAGTGTTTAATCTTAAGTATAGCCTAAGCATGTAGTGGGTAAAAAATTAAACTTATCGTACACTCATTGTACTATTATATATTTGAATGAAATGAGAAGAACTCCGTATGTGAGTATTTTCTGTAAACACTTCCCACTCATCTTCTTTATTATTCTAAAACCAACAGTTTTTTACTTTATATATTATAAGCTTACCAATAAGCTAATGTAAAGGAGTTGTGAGCATTGAGCAGAAATTTAATCGTTGAAGTCAACTTGGAGTCCCCTCATCTATCCCTTATTATATAGCCTACCCATTTGGCCTTCTTATAAACCAAAACAATAAAGTCAATAATGTTTACCTACATACCGTATAGACTTTTGCTTCTACTTCATCAAAATGGTTGTATACATCAACTGCCAAGGTCTCTATTTCTACACCTCCTTTTACCTTGAAGCAATTTCTACCTAATTAGTCAATGTAGTGTGCGTCTCGCATGCGGTTAAACTGTTGTTGCCAAACTGCATTTACTTTATTTAGAATTTAAAAAATCATGGTTAGGAAAAACCAAAACCATGTTTTGCAAAAAGCAATTAAAAAAATTAAAGAAAATGTCAAAACGTTGTTTTGAATACAGCTCCAAACTCAATCTCAAATTGACCTACAGTATTTTTTTCAATAAAACCAAAATGAAGAACCAAACAATAGACGTACGAAAGTGCAGCAATATAAAGTCAGAGATGCAAGAAATGGCAAGCAGATACAAAGTACAAACTAGAAAAAGAATCAAGAAGTCATAGCTTCAGCAGAAGAGCAAGAGCATAACAACTACAGATGCAGCAGTAACAAATGAAAAATAAATAAATAAATAAAGCATAGGCCACCATGGTGCCAGCTATAACATCAGAACATGAAATACCAAAACAGAACACTTCTGAAGACAAAAGGAGACTGCTGCACTAAAACAGAAGAAAGGACTAGAGTCTCAGCATAGCAAATGTGTATGCAATAAAACTTGAACCACCTTAAGGCCAATAAATGAACTGTTTATCCACTTGGCTAAAGCATCTATTATAAATCAGACAAACTAACTTAATTTGCTTTACAAGAAGACTAATTCATTGATGACTGACCAAGTCCCTTAAACCCATTATCACTGTTTAACAACCTACCCTAAAAAATTCTACTAACCCTTTTCCAAGTTCTAAACCAACTTTACAAATGAACAGCTGAGCCAAAGATTAATTTTCCCTCACTTTCTCACTTTCCAAACATAGCCCCTTTTTCTCTTTACCACATCTCTTCAGCTTTTCAATTGTACTACTATTGTTTTTGTTTTAAAATTTGTCCCTTTAACCAACATGCTCTTTTATTAGTTTGTTTTTGGGGGTTTATACTCTCATAAAAACATAAATATATCAAATATTATTTATCACTTTTAATAAGTTATATGATAAAATGTGTGATTTTAAGCATTATATCCTAAATATACATTATCAAATTTAAAAATATAAGATAACCAAGTTAAAATGAGTTATTCATGAATCCAAACAAACTAAACAATCCTTGTTCAAATTTGTCTCATTTATTAAACTAGTTTCAAAACTAAACTTGAGAGTCGCTTGTTTATAAGTCCCATATATTGTGCTAGTATAAAATGCAATTGCAACATGGACATTACCATTAAAAGGATCAAACATACTTGATCTGATTCTGTTCTTACATATCAATGGTAACAATCTGTAACTCGGACAATGCTGAGACGGTAAACTTTTCCCTGGAGTTCTTATCCATAATTCATGATTGAATTTCTTACCTCCTACTATATTTTTGTGCTACTTCTGCTCCTGTCCGAACTATCAACACATTTCTAATCGAGCACTAGCAACCTTGACAACAGTGGCAGCACTTGTCTTAGATTTAGTGTCATCTAAATAATGCTGATAAATATAGGATAAGAAGCCCCAGATTGCAATCAGCATGGCTATAATTTTCACTCCATCCATTTTGTCATGGAAAAATATCACAGCAAGAATGGGAACAACTGGCAAGCCCAACGTGCTAATGACATTAGAGAAAAGAGAAGATACCTCAAAAATTAACCCCAACAAACCCACGGAGGAAATTTGCCATGTAATAGCAGTCCAAATTAGAGTCATCAAATAGGATACTCTTCCTTCTTCATATTCTTTCATTTCATTTTTCAAACTTTTCCATTCTCCGCTTGCAAAAAGCCCCACTATGCAGCCACAAGTTGCGACGAATGATGGATATATTTGCATATCTAAGACAGCAGAGAAGGTTTCTCTCTTTATAACCTTCTCGAAAGATAGTTGCACTAAGGAAAGGTATAACGAGTATGTTGCAGAAGCACCAAGTGTGCACAGAAATCCAATGGCATACTTGCCTTTGGAAATACCTGAAGAGTTCTCAGAGTCTGCATTAACAGCGAGAAGGGAGGCTGAAATAGTAAGAAGGACTAGAGAATTGAATATTAAAGGGGTAAACTTCTGAGAATTGAAGAAGAAGGAGAAGAGCGCATTAAAGGCCAACTGGGATGCGCACAGCAAAGAATAAGTGGAGACAGGAAGGTATAGAAGTCCATATGAGTACATCAAGTTGTCACCTGTTAAGAGTATGCCAAAGGCAACGTATAGAAACAAAAATGTGGATAGTTTTGGTTTAGCTGCAGATGAACTATCGATGAAATTGGCAGTAGATTTGGTAGAAGGGGAGAAGACGAAAAGGAGGGGAAGTAGCATTGGGAAGCCAGCAGATTGAACAAATGTTGCCATCCATTTACTATTACCACCTTTGTCATAGTATAACCTTCCTAAAAGAGTTGCAGCAGATTGGCCTGAGAGAACAAAGAGGGTATAGCAGATCACACGTAACCACCACTTATAGTGTACGAGTTTAGGAAGCTTAACAGAGGAGGGACTGTCCTTTTTTGAGGATAGCTCTCCATCATTAACAGCTGACAACCACCAAAAAAATACCTAATATCATGAGTAGTTCTAAAACAACCTAATTGAACACTAATACAAACACATAAATAGAAAACAATTATAATATACAAATGAAGAACGTTATAAAAATTGCATAAATGCCTAATTTTTTTCTACTTCTTCAATTAAATTTCCAAGAATCATATTAATTTAGCATAGGATATATACTCCACATTGCCAAGTAATCATCTACCACAAGCAGTTTCTGAATCATGATCCTTCAGTGGAAAGTAGAAGATAACAAAAGTAATAACATAGGAGTAGTGGAACAAAATGAACCTTAAGATTAATCAATTGGTTTGGACACAATTCTCTGTATTAAAATTAATAGTAAAGAGAAATACAGTGCATATTTGAAGTAGTATTAAATACAGTTAGTGACTAACCTGTCATTTCTGGTTGCAGCTCTTGAGCACCAGCCATGAAGATCAGATTGTGAAATTCACTGAAAGGGAAAAGGTATCTTATTTTTCTTCCAGTGGTTATAAACAAAGGGATGATAATTTTTCTTTTTTCAAAAGAAAAATAATTCTAATCAATCCATATAGAACTTTTAGATGATCTCTTTCTTCTTAGTCAATACTATACTTTTTGCACTGGTGGAAAACTCATAAAAAAATTGGCCAGTATGTTTTGATAGCAAACACAGCAACTCATCTTTCTATTAAGCAACAAAAATTCAACTTCTCTAAAGATTTTGATTTCTTGCTAAATTGAAAGGCAGGTTGCTTTAAACTGGCACAGTTGGATAGTATATACTACCTAATACCTTCTTCGTGACCACAATTTAATAATACTTTTTAAGCGGTCTAACTTGGCTAGCTACCTAGTGGATTTATACAAGTAGCTTTTTTAGCACGACTTCAAGTCTTCAACAAAAGAGGTAAATGATTGGCTGGTTTGGATTTTATATATATAATATCAACAATAAAATTGATGTGCTGATAAATTATTGGTTGGTGTTGACTTCTCACTTTGTTCTTATTGAAGAAAACATCAATACGACCAATTAGGCACATGTTCTTTACTTCATATATTATAAGCTTATCAACAAGCTAATGTAAAAGAGTTGTGAGCATTGAGCAGCAATTTAATCGTTAAAGTCAACTTGGAGTCCCCTCATCCATCATTATGGTGGGAATTTTACAATGGTCAAAAGCAACCCATATTATATAGCCTATAATGCTCCAACACATTTGGCCTTCTTATAAACCAAAAAAAATAAATTAAAAAAAAAAAAAGTCAACAATGTTAACCTACATACCGTATAAACTTTTGCTTCTACTTCAAAAAGGAAATTGACTAGTCATCAAAATGGCTGTATACATCAACTTCCAAGGTCTCTATTTCTACACCTCCTTTTCCTTGAAGCAATGTTCCACCTAATTAGCCAATGCAGTGTTCTTGTCAATAAAACCAAAATGAAAAACCAAACAATTGACGTACAAAAGTGCAGCAATATAAAGTCAGAGATGCAAGAAATGGCAAGCAGATACAAGTAAGAAAAAGAACTAAGAAGTCTAGCCTCAGCAGAAGAGCAAGAGCAAAACAACTAGAGATGCAGCAGTAGCAAATGAAAAATGAAAAAAAAAAAAAAAAAAAAAGCATAGGCCGCCATGGAGCCAGCTATAACATTACAAAAACAGAACACTTCTGAAGTCAAAAGGAGACTGCTGCATTAAAACAGAAGAAAAATACTATAGAGTAGGCATAGGAAATGTGTATGCAAAAAAATTACAACCACCTTAAGGCCAAGAAATGAACTGTTTATCCACTTGGCTAAAGCTTCTATTATAAATCAGACAAATTAACTTAATTTGCTAAACAAGAAGACTAATTCATTGATGACTGACCAAATCTCTTAAACCCATTATCGCTGTTTAACTTAACCCATTCCTGAAAAAAGTACCCTAGAAACCTATTCAAGTTCTGGACCAAATTAAATGCAATTAATCCTAAAAACGAAAAAATGACCATACGTTAAGGCAATTGAATCAATTATATGAAAATGTAAGTCTAAAAGAGAAACAATTTCCCAAGCCTGGCCTCAATAGGCATCTGATAAGAGGATGAGAGAACTGAGTAATGCAACTTGTCACAATGCCTTACAAAAAGAACAGCCAAGAAATATAACTCTATACAGGTCAAAGAGCATTTGATGCATAAGTGGGTGTCATCTACTTCCTTGCTAATAGCAACTCCAATATCGATGTTTTAACATTACTTTAACACACTTTGCTTTGTAATCAAGCACCCTTTCTTTTCTTTTCTTTCTTTTTACTGAATCAAACACCTTCTAAATAAGGAATTATCTTGTCACTTTACAAATGAACAAGTGAGCCAAAAATGGAAACTGAATCATTCTCCAACAATTGTGCCCTTCATGATCAACCATTTTGCTTCTAAATGATGTTTAAGATGCATGTGCTCTGTGACTGTGACATATTTATAAAATTATTATAAAGGATTATTAACCAGGTAATTTCTTCTACACACAGTAGCAGACCCCAAAATATTTAGTACGTTAAAACAGTTGTAATAAATAGTTTTGTTTTCCTTCAATTCTTTTTTACTTCTTACATGTCTTAATTGAACATATGTTAACTATTATGAAGTTAAACAAAATACAGTAAGCAATCCGAATGCTAAAATAAAGGGGAAAAAAAGCACTCACAAATGTTCACTAACAAGAAATAATGATAGAACCACTTTCATAGAGCATAAAAATTAATTTCTGGTGACATTAGGGCAAAATGAGAATAATAACAAAAATTCACTTCAAGAACATTTAAATAAAGATCATAATAAAAGATAACAATATGTTATTGCTAAACTCAAAAATCTAAAGATCTTGTATATATCATCAGAATTTAAAAGGGTGGCCATTTAATCTCGGTTACATGTAGTCTGATCCAAAGAGAAGGATAACCCTGTCATCTTCAACATAAAAAATATTGACTGGGGAAGCAAGCACAAAAAAGAAACACAAAATTGTTATTGAAATTTAAGAACTATTGTTCAAAACAACCATCAGCACCTATTACTAACTCAAGCCACCTCAACTTTCAACAAGTGTGGCTGATCTAGCTTTCTTGTAATTTCCTTAGAAAAACAACAATACCCTTTAGCAATGAACAAAAAAATTAAAAGTAAAAAAAAAAATGTATGTTTGTAAAGAATACTTGGCAACAATAGTAATTTAGTTCTAATCAATGGAATTCATAAAATTGATCTGGAGGTAGAATTTGTAGTATAATGCCATTTTATGAGACATCATATCAAACAATGCAATATGCTAGTGGAATAACTTTTTGCATTTGCTTGTTCATCATATATAACATTTTTGACCTTTGACCAACTTGATTCACAAAGATGAGAGAATATAAAATAAACTTCTTGTTATTGTAATCTATTTTTAAAATTTAGCACATTCCTCAATCCCCACCACACCACACCCCATCCCATCCCCCCCCCCCCCCCCCCCCAAAAAAAAAAAAAAAAAAAATCACATTTTATAGCAAGGCCTACGGCCTACCTCCAAAAGAAAGGGCTCAAAACCAGTATTCCATGCAGGATGCCAAGTCCATCCATCCACGCCTGATGTCACACGTAGAATGTCATAACAAAAATTGTCTAAAAGCAAAGTGAGAACATGCTTGATGACTGTATCAGCACCCATCTGATCTTTTGCTGTAAGATGAGCTTATTGATGGGATCCCTATCTATAAGTTCAGCTCAGAAATTCCTGTTAAGAGGTGGTAAGGAACTTTTCACAGATCACTATAGTAGATTGCAGATGTTAAATCAGTTTATGTCTTTAAGGGCAAACATAAATTCACTTTATTCTGATCATCTTAATAATGATGATCAATACCATGGTGTATAAGAAATAATATAATGATAAGCAGAAGAAATATGAAAAAGTGAAATAAGTACCATCCTATGGTTAAAACAAAATGACAAGGGAATAAAGCAAAAAAGTCCAATGGTACAGGTAAAACCAACCTATAGAAAGTGAGAAAAACATCCCAAAGGCCTTGCCAGGCAATGAAAAAGAACAATTAAAGCATCAATATCTAATGCTAAACTTGAAATGTTGATTTTGCCTTTCTTCTGTGTAAACACAAATTTATGCAAGACTGTACCACCAATATTGACGATCTCAAATTTATGCAAGAGCATAACACCAATATTGATGAGCTTATATGTAGGGAGGCAAATATTGATTGTCAGATTGTTCATAAAATATTGAGGCAGGAAAGTGCATGCACTTTAAATTGGTCTGTTGTACTTAACCAACTTATAAACACCCCTACAGTTGGCTGGAAAACAAGATATGAACCAGCGAAAGCATACAGATGCAAGCAGTGATGCTAAAAAACATTGTCTACCAATTAGCAGGAAAAAAGCCAATTCGATCGAATCTTCTTAATTTAAAGTTGAATAAATATATTTGAATTTGTACAAGAAGGTCTTCATTTTTAGCTTATTGCACAAGAAATTCATTCTGCATTGCTTCCTCTAAACAGTATGAAGCCCACTTACAGAAATCTCTTTCTTTCAAGCAGATTACAAAAATCATCTTACATTTGTGCCACATGAAACCCTTCTTCGTGCACCTCATCTTCTTTGCTTTTCTGATTATGGTTCTCATGATTAGTGTTCAGCAGCAACCGTCGCTCCATTTCTGTGCTACCACTTTTTACAAGGGAAAGCCGATCCATCATAACAGCATTTCTCTTGTAGTTCCAAACAAGCATTGAAATGTAGTCCTGAGGTGAAACCAAACCGAGTTCCCTAATGTAACATTGTTGCTCCTCCAGAGTTTTTGGATCATCCAGCCTTATATACTCGAGCAAAGCCTTCTCATGAGCAGGTCTCCAATTACTTGGAAAAGGGGTGTAATCTGTCTCAGGTACAAGAGACATCCTGGTATACTGAAGCCCGTCAATTGACTCAACAAGGCCCATTCTTAACAAATTGTGGTACTCAGGTGATGATCCTTTCTTCTCCTTCAAAGGACGACTCAGATTCCGAGAACCAATCTTATACACCTTTGCACGTGAACGAAGCTTGTATTTTGCAGCATAAAGCTTTGCAAGTGAACCCCTTAGAATGTAAGAACAGAAGTTCACAATTTTCTTCCGATTGTCAGCATACCTATACCACTCGACCATTGTTGACAAAAACTTGTTCATTTGTGCATTGGTGTGAGCTTGAGTAGCATGGAACATTCTAAAGCAAGGCTGCGGGTCTGGATCCCTGTCTCCCTTTAGAAACTTCAACTTCCTGAATTGCTTAATGCATTGTTTCAAGCTTGCTGTAACTGACAAAAGGGTGCCAACGCCCTTTTCACTTATGATCTTCCCACCAGTGGCAGTGTACCGAAGAGTTGGATACACAACTCTTCGGCACAAAACATGGTCAAGAAACATTATACCCTTAGTTATGTGTTCAATAGGGAGGCTCTCATTGTCAAGCTTGAGCAAGTATTTCTGATCAACAAAATCGATCAATTGCTTTCTCAATGTAGCTGCATCTGCCCTAGGTCCACGAACACCAATCAAAATGTGACCCCCGTATCTTATATAATCCATTTTTCGGGTCTTATCTGGTCCACTTGTTGGCACAAATTCTGGCCAAGATGTATTTCCCTGTTCTGCTTCCCCTTCTGGACTATTCCATATGACATCACTCTTTGAAGGATGGTAAAACTCCTTAATCTTACCCTCCATCCATCGATCCAATTCATCAAGGCAAACATTAGCCAAAAGGGGACTAAGAATCCCACAATGCCCCCAAGAAGGAACCTTCTCAGCCTCCTCAGGTGCAAACCCAAAAAAGGTCTCTAACCAATAAGGATCTGGCTTTGGCTCATCCTCTGCCAAAACCCTCTTTTTCTGATACTTCCTCTTTTTCTTCTTCTTTGGCTCTTCCACTTGACTCGTGATCACAGGTGTAGTCAATGCTGCCTTCACCAAATCAATCACTTTCTTGTCCCTCACATCCCTCATCAAAGCACTTATCACCAACCCTGTCTTCATGCCATCCAAAACTGTACTTAAATCTCCCTTTATATACCACAAATACCCAGCAAAACTCCTCCTAATCACCCTCAATGCTGTATGTGCATTCCTACCAGGCCTAAATGCAAACGATTTTTGTGAAAATCGTGCTTCATATATTGGCTCCAAGATCAAAATCAGAACCTCCTGAACAATCTTATCCTGAAACGAAGCAGGTTGTGTGGTTGTCAAGATCGCCTTAATCTTCCTCTTTGATAAAGACTCATACTCTGTCTTATCCCTTGGAGATTTGATGAAAAACTGCAGCCTAGCACCCCACTTAAATCTATCATCAAGAACAGCATTTCTAAGTGCTAACAAATCCTCCAATGCAGACCTTTGTATTGCACTACGAGGCATATAGGCTCCCATCTCATCAGCACACACTTTTTGATAAGCCAATACCCACAATTCGAAACGCCGAAGATAAGAGGTCAAATTGTTCATTGTCCTATCAGGTTCACGAAAATTTTCAATCCACATATGGGAACAAACTGACACACCATCTTCCTTCATCAGGGTGGACGGGTCATCAGGATCCGGAGCACGCCGGTGCATTGGAGTGAATGAAAGTAAACGAAATAACGCAAACCCATTAATCCTTGGGTACAAGGAATTGGATTGGGAGTATAAAAAAGTAGTAGCAGTGGTGTTGGTTGTGGTGATGATATTGGAATTAGTTAGAATTTTGTGGGTGAATATGGCAAAGCAACGCTGCATTTGGAGATATGGTGAAATCAAGTAACAAGCTTTTTCAGGTCATTTCTTTGTATAATCAAAAGGGTACTTCAGATTACAATTGTAGTATAGAGAAAATCAAACAAACAACAAAAAATGGTAGAAAACGAATAAAACCCACTTCAAGTAAAGCTATTTGAATGTACAAATTCAAAGCTAAATTACTGAGAAAGTGAATAAAGAGTGAAAAGATATATTCGAATTTTGAGTTCTTACATGAGATTAAAACAACCGCTTGCAGTATAGAGCTTGTATAAACTAGGAACAACACAAGACTCAGCCGTGAAGAGAGAGCGAGAGAGGAAGAGTTGCGATACAAACCCTGCCTAAACCCTGCTGTTTTCTCTTTGTATTTCGGCACTTTCTATCCACATATAATCGGGTTGACCCGTTTGCAACTTTTTTTATAGTATTGAAAATAGTTAAATAGTTTTATACTTTTATAAAGATAAAACAATGAAATAGATATAGTTAGTCTAATATTGATATTTATATTTTCTCAAAAAAAAATTTGATATTTATATAATTAATAATATGATGATTTCTTAAAAAATAATACGGAGTTTAAATATGAGGCAATGTTAATAAATAATTATTTCTCAAAAAAATAAATAATAATTAATTAAAATTAATAAAATAAAATAGTAAGTAGTTCTCTTTTGTAATATTATAATAGTAATTTTTATTTTTATTTCAAAAGTTTTCTGATAAAATTTGTATGTACATATAAATATGATTATTATACTCCCTTATTATTTTTATGAAAGCTCTAGCCGTCTCTCCTCCTTATTTTCTTTTTAATTATCTCTTAAGTTTTATTTTTTAAATCACTGCTAACTTCTCTTTTGATCGACGATGATTTTAATATTTTCTATCACCGGATCTACTCATTCGTCCTTTACTTACGCATCCTCCTCTATCGTGACTCGACGCTTCTTTTACTCGATCTAATTTTCTGTCTTTTCGCTTTTGTCGTCGCCTCCTCATCTCTATTTTTACCATATACTTGTGGGTGAATTTGTACTTACTGCTACTATGGTGATACTTTTCATTTTATTATTTTGTGATAGATTGTATTTTTTTATATATATATTATTTTGTCTTCCCTTGTTGAAAGTTATTTTTTTATTATAAGACTGGTAGTATATTTGTGCACTGTTGCATTTTAAATGCTCACAAAGAGAATAGTGGTTTATCACATTATTTCACTATTACTGTTGCAGTTTTTCAAAATCAACTATATGACAGTTGGATGTTCTGTTGAACATTTACGATTTACGATTTGCGAATCAGTTTACTCTTGTTAATTGATTTTATATCATGTTATTTCTATTGAAATTTGTATTCAATCACTGACGATTAATAAAATTTAAATTTATTTAAAAAAATGATTATTATATAATTAAATATATTTCATTATATGTAATAACTAGTAGTATTTAACACAAGTATACACTAGCAATAATAATTCCATAACTTTTTATCATTGTATTAATATAATAATTATTTCACATCATGATTATATTTGTTGGTACAGTATTAATTATTTTCTTTTAAATAATTTTTTTTAATATACGAAAAAATAAAAGGAAAAATTAAGTCTAAAAAATAGTAATAAAAATAAAAGAATTATTTATTAAAATTTAGTAAATTAATTTGATACCTTTCAAAAAAAAAAAAAATCAACACAAGTTTATGATTATACAAACAGGACAAATTACTATTGCTTGTTAGGATGATAACTTTTAATTTTTTTTTTCTTTGAGACTTAAAGCAAACTTTATTAAGCTAATAAATCATAATCCAACAATAAAGCTTCCTATAAGAATGGAAGAGCTATAAAAGCACCTGAGGGGCAAGGAGATGAACAAGCCAACTTAATAAATGAGTTGACTTATTCCTTTGCCTCTTTACAAAAGAGACACTGAAATCTTTATCTTTCAAAAGAGCCTTACAATCATCTATTAGAGAACCAAATTCAGTTAAATCAAATTCAATGGAGTTAGTTGCATCCACAACAACTTTAGCATCCAACTCAAAATCCACCTTTAGAAATTGCAGCTCCAAAATCCATAAAAAAAAAAAATAAAAAAAAAAAAAGCCACACGTAAACCAATTGCCTCTGCCTCTTTTGCTGGAACATTGAACAACATCTGTATGGATTTACAAGCAAGGAACGATCCAGCATGGTTACGCAGAAACATACCCACACCAATCGTATTGGAACTCGAGAACAAGGTTGCATCCAGATTGCACTTAACCCTCCCATGATAAGGATGAGACTATGATAACTGTGGACCTACAGCTCGCACATTTAAATTGGACCTCTGATCCTCCTTCCTTGCCTTTACCTAGTCATGAAGAAACTTCATTCCCAAATCAACAGCTACAGTTGGAGCTATCAATTTATCCTCCCACACCTTCAAATTCCTTTGACGCCATATGCTCCATATAACAACCATCAACTTACAGTGAATTAAATCATCGTAAGTGCTAACGCATGAAGCAACCAATCTGGCACATTTACCATTTACAATTATCCCAATCTGCTTCTTAATCTTACAATTATCTCTTAACCATTTACAAAATACCCAAACTTGATTCTAGGGTTAACACATATTAGGGTTTCTATGGATTTAACTCAATAAAACTCATATCTTGCAATCAATGCTATAAACATTATCTATTAAACTCATAATTAGGTATTAAACCTTAATCAAACAAAGCTTAAATGGAAAATTAAATATTAGAAGATTTACCTCAAATATTTCCCTTTAACCTCAAATCCATAGATCTTCCAAATCAAGAAGAAATCTCTTTAGATCTTGTATATCCTTTAATATCTTGAGTATAAAAGACTAATCTTAGCCTTAGAGAAACATATTTAGAGTTTGATAGAGTTTGGGCGATATTAGGGTCAGAGAAATTGAAGAAAAATAAGATTTCTCGCATTCGGGCTGCTGCTGTCTTTTTATAGCCCTAATGGACGTTGCGGTCGCTATATCTAAGTCGCGGTCGCTATTATCTTATCGCGGTCGCGATATAGCACTGTTCACATAATTGTTCCTTTTGATATCGCGGTCGCTACAAACAAGTCGCGGTCGCAATTCTCTTTCAACCAAAATTAAAAAATAGACAGAAGAGTTCGCGGCCGGCTTCACGTCTAAGGTCGCAGTCGCAACTCTCTTGTCACGGTCGCGACTTCCTTGTCGCGGGCGCAAATCATGTCCTGCAGTCCCACTTAGCAATTTAACCTCTAATCCTTAAGAAATTCAATCCTTATTCATTCATACACATGAACTAATACTCATACATAAAGTCAACAAGTAATTTTCATGAACTTGGTATTACGGTATTCTTGCATTTTCCAATTCAATCTGTTATAACACTTGGAATTCACTTGACTTAGATCGCGAAAAATTCACTCACAATCTCATTGCATGACAATCCTTATACATTATTCATCCATACTTACTACATAGAAAGTAAATACATAGTTGAGGTATTACAAAACCGCTTGGGCGGCACTACCGGGTTTCAATTACGAACCTATAGAATCAAACCAGACCCAAATTGAATATAAAATGAGCCAAAATAGACCAAAACAGTGCAAAATTGGGTCAAATCGGACGGTCAGACCGAACCGGGCCATAAACTGCTCGGGCGGCACCAGAAGCGTGCCGTCGCCGATGCCATCTGATTCCTCTCCACCTCTTCTCTATAAATAGCATGCCCTCCTTCAGAAAGAGGGAGAGGAAATTGCGGGAATCTGAAATTAGTTTGTTTATAGTTAAAATTTTGTCGATTTCGATACACTGAAATCACTTTTCCCTATTCAAATCCATCACCCAACAAATTTATTTTAAATTAAAGTTGTTATTACTCAGTTTGAGTTCCTAAATCCAAAGTAGAGCTCAGATCCAGAGTTAAGCCTGCCTCATCCGTGAGAAAGCCAAAAAAAGCAAAGATATAATTTCTTTCTCTTGCACTTTTAAATTCTAAATTCAGATTTAGAATTTATCCTGTTGTTACATCTTTATTTGGATCTAAATCTAAGAAAATCTAAAATTTATTAATTTAAAATCTAATTTAAATTAATAAACCAAAATCTCTTTTGAGTAAAACTCCTCTTTCGCAAGAAGGGAGAACAACGTGGGGTTTGATTCTCATTCAAAGGGATACGCAGACATGCCAACCTTTATGGCATCAACTCCAAAATATTTTAAATAATATTTTTCCTTTCATATTTGTGAGTCTTTTATTTGATTTATATTTTCTTTATCTTTTTTTAATATGTGTTTTTCCTAGTACCTATAAGGGCTAAAGAAAATATCATCTCTATCTTATATGTTTATGATTTATTTCTAGTTATTCCTTTTATAACAGTCATTCATATAATATTTGCTCCATTAATAAATTGTTTCATTCATCATTCTTATCCATATTCATGCATGAAAATCTCTTTTACAAAAAAGTTATTTTGCACTTTAGCCAAACTAACGAAAATTAATTTTTTATTATCAAAACCTGATTCCCAAGCCCCCTCTGGTCACTCACGAGTTAGTGCCTTTTCATTGGACAAATTAAATAATTTGGAGTCATCTTATTTGGGTTTTCCTTTAATTTTTTCCAATAAAAATAAATAAAATTAAAGTGGCGACTCCCTGTCACATAAAGCGAAATACAAAATCTAATTTTCTAAGAACTCACAGCGGGTTCCAGAACATGGAGTTTCTCCCGAAGAGCATTTTGATTCCCTTTAGCGGATCAGACCGGTGTTCGGGTGAGGCCTCACACTAATCATGTAAATCATTAAGAAATCAAGTTGCACTACTCATCCTTATGGCATATCTTATGACATTAAAACCAATAAGAACATGGGGTATTACAATCCTATTAGAGTCAGATAAGGGTGGGTACCGAAATTATTGGCCCGACTACAATCCCTAATCGTGCATGCAATGAAATATAAATCAGATTGTGCAATTCTTAAATTATATTGCAACTGATTATAAGAAAATTATAGAAACAATTAAAATAACACTAATTATTTGGAAATGAACTAAAATTCTGAAATTGTATAAATTAAATGGAGTAATGGTTAATTTTTTTAAGTCTAAGGGATAAATGTTAATTCTTAACAAACTCAGAAGGTAATTATTAATTTTTTAAAAACCAAATCAAGGGGTAATTTTAAATTTTTAACAAAATTATTAAGCCAATTTTAAATTTAATAAAAAAATCAAGGGGATATTTTTTAATTGTAATCAAAACTTAGGGAGTTACTAAATTCTTTTGCCAAAATTAATCAAATATTTTAAAATTTTTAAACAATAATGAGGCGTAATTTAAATTTCTTACAAAATTTAAGGGTTCCCTCTCATCCTATATGTTATACAAAATAGAATATGAAAAGCCTTTCTCGATTAAAATCCAATATAGATCATTCTCATTGACTATTCTATATAGAAAATGTTAACAGCATCATCCATTCCAATGTTTTATTCATTACTAGCTCATGCATGCATTTAATATCTGATTGCATGAGATAATTAAAACCCACCTTTATATAACTTATTGTTCACAGTCCATATTGTTTACATTCACTAATTAACTACAACAGAGAATAAAGATGGAAAGTTCTAATAGAAACCCATGGAAAACTCCAGGTAATAGTTTATTTGATTGCTGCTAACAAATATTTTAATTTTCTTTCTTTTCTTTGCCTTGTGCACATTTACAATTTCATTAATTTTTGCTTGTGAATTCCTTTTACTGTTGTGGAAAAAAAATACAGAGAAGTCACAAAAGATAAATGTGGCTATCAACACATCATCACCCATTGCCTACAATGTGATGTACTTGGAGTCCAGAGCAAGACACCTTAACTGCAAAAGTGAAATGAAAGAATTTATGAGGCGTCTATCAAACTATGTTGCTAAAGAAGCAATAGTTGCTGCAATACTGGAGCTACCTCCACTGATGGATGTCTATGATATGTGGGTAGATGAAGAAAAAGTGAAAGGTGTTAATGTTAATCTCACTCCTAATGCTGTAAAAGGAAAAGATATTATTGTTGTCTCTGATGAATCTTAGTCTATTTGACGTTTTTCGTTTCGTCTTTGTTATTTATGTTTTCTAGTCTTTGGTTATCTTCTATCGTAGTATGTTTTTAAAACATCTAAATATTATCATCATTCTTTATCAAGATATTATTGGATCAATAATATTGCTATCTTTAAAATTTTATCCAATGCATATAATTTGTTTTTTTTTTTTAAACGTACTTTGTTTGCTATATATAAACATTTCTTAATAAAGTATATATGGCATATAAATCTGTTAAGAGTAACAAGAAATTAACAATGACATAGACATGCAAACAAGCAACAAATAAGTGTATGATATCAACCCAATATTAGATGAACAAAATTGATATTTTTTTATTCACCTATTAAAATCTAAATCTGAAAATTATAT
>CATKHJ010038955.1:0-29079 GCA_949750685.1 Vernicia montana | reverse complement strand
AGAGAGAGAGAGAGAGAGAGAGAGAGAGAGAGAGAGAGAGAGAGAGAGAGAGAGAGAGAGAGAGAGAGAGGAGACTGGTGGTGCCGATCACCACCTCTGGCCGACCTCCGACTGACACCGCCCATACTATCGTGTAGCTCGGTGTCCGGCAACCTCACCAGCACCGGTCTCGTCTCGAACCGCCATCGGAGAAGTGGGAATGCGCCAGGCAAAGGAGTCTCGGCGACTGAAGCTTCCGATGAAGATTCTGGCCGACTCCAGCGACCAAATCGAACGAGGTCAGTACCGATCGACTCCTTTTGAAGAGAGCTTTCTGTTGGTATCCACCTCGCCACCCCACGTTCACCGGAATGTCAGATCAAAAAAGTACATAGCCGAGACTTTCAAGGCCTGATCCGGCGAAACGACGGCGAGTGGAGGAGAGTGGGTGATGTTTTTGAGCTCCTTGCGTGAAATCGAGCAGAACGGCGTGAGCGGCACCTCCAACCGCCATCGGCGGCGCGTCGCTGGCCAGTGGGTCTCACGCGCCGCCGGTGACCCCGAGTTTCCAGCAAGCAGTATTTTTCACGTGCAACGTGATTTCAGAGTTAATTCGCGAGGTTTCGACTCCGGTAAGCCTAAAACGTTATGTTATTGATTTTATGACTGTGTTTTAATTGCCCAAAAAATTATGTTTTGCATATATATTATATGTATTCGGATCAAATTGATAGTTTGAAAAGAAATATGAGAATTTTACGAATTTATTGGATATTATTCTATGGAAATGTATATTATAATTAATTATGAGATTTTATAAATTTATTTGAGTTAATTTTAATTATACAAGTTGTATATTATTTTGATAAGGATTCCAATTTTGGAAAATATTCCTTATATGTAAAGAATAAATTTGAAGTTATATGTGACTATGAAAAATATTTACGAATGTATTGAAATTCTTAAATTAGTATAAATGATTTTTAAGGGAATTAGATTGATTTTAAGGTATTTATAAATAAGTTTGATTGTGATGATTGTTGAGTTGATTTTGATTAATAAATTGGAATTGATGTGATTGTTGAATTGGAGACCCAGGAATGGTTGATGAGCTGAGTTTAATTATTGTGAGCCATAATGTCAATTTAGAAGTGTTTATTTTATATTGTTTCAGTTGGGTAATATTCTAATTATAGAGAATACTCTGCCAAAATTTCGGCATAATCTTTAAAGTTAGTTTGAGTATGTTGTAGTTAAGTAGTCAGTGTTCTGATAATATATTTGTTATGCAGTAATTGTGTTTTAGGCGTCTCTTCAGTTGTGAGATGTTGCTCTTGAGGAAATCTAATTGGAGATCTGTCTAGTTTGTGAGTTATATAACTTAATATAATGCTTCATTCTCTTTTATTTAATTAAAGTTTCATTTGCATTCATCTATTGGTTGTTTGGATGTTATATATATAAATATGCATTATGAATATGAGTGAAGCATTCAAACATATAAATGTGATTGTTTTGTTGTGTTTATAATGTTATTAATTGTGAATGCTGGATAGAGTTGGGATGACATAGGAATCACCAAAATATGAATATGATATATGATGGATGAGCTTTGACTGGTGTATGACAGCTCATGATCTTGCTCATCGTTCGCTGCTGCTAGTCAGGTCGCTGCATGGTTTCGGTCAGGGACAGCTGGTACCCTATGTATTGGATTTTTAAAGTAAAATCAGTTGGACACATAGAGCCAAGTTAGGGGGTTCGGCTCCCCATATTGAGGTTTAGTATAATTCCTGTGGACTGATTCATATCCTTGGTTGATTATGTGATTGGTAGTTTGGATGACATTATGCACTAGCATTTCCAGCATTCGAATGGCATGTTATATTGATAACTATATAATTCATTGAGTTGAACGCTCATTCCTGTTCACAAATTTTCCCAGGATGCAGGTTGAGCTTGAGAAGTAAAAGTTTATTTTGAGTTATTCATGCCATCATCCTTCGGCAGTGAAATGTATTTATTTATTCAGACATGTAATTAATTTTATATTGTGTTGTATTATTATTATTCTAGCACTCCGTATTGTTATTATGTCAAAAGTAATTTTAATTAGAAATATGTCTTTAATGTATGATAAGTTTGAGGTAATCAGAGATTTCTCACTACAGATGTTATTAATGTTATAATATTCCGTTAAGCAAGAACCTTATGATGATTGAATGAGAAAGTTGGTATGATTGAGACGATAGCCCTGAATGGCTTTGATTTGATTGATATTTGTCAGGTTCTGCTTAATAGATGAGCCCTTAGCCTTGATTTTGTAGCAGTTACAGCTGTTACATTGTTGTTTTGTCGTTTAGTAGTTAGTCAGGCTTACTACGGGTTATAGAAGCCTTATGCTTTCCCGTTCCGTAGTGCCGGTCACGTGCCTTCGGGTTCGGGGCGTGACAAAAGTGATCACATAAATAGATCAAAATCTCGGCCGAGAGATTATAACAATATGGAGTGCTATTATTGTGGAGAGACTGGTCACATACAATATCGTTATCCGAAACTTAAAGAAGACTTGAAAAGTCTTAAAAAGCTGTAGGAGAAGATGAAGGGTAAGCTGAATATTGATGATGAAGATTCATCTAATGTGGTCAAAACCAATGATCAGTCTGATGATGAATTCCACCTAATACAAGATGAAGATGTTGGTAGTTGCTCTGATGAGAACAATTCTAATTGGACGATGAATTATGCTTCTGATGTACACATTTGCAGAGATTGAGTTATGTTTGATACTTTACATACTGATAGAGAATTTGGCTACATCAATATGGGAAACAAATTGGAACTGAAGATTGAAAGTGTTGGGAAAGTTCACCTGAAAGTCCACAATGGTGCAGTAAAAAATATTTTCAATGTGAAATTTGTACGTGCTGTAAGAGCAAACATAATTTCACTAGGAGAGCTGACATCGCATGAGTACAAATATGTTGGCAATGAAAAAATATGTAAAGTATATAGAGGAGGTAACTTGGTAATGCAAGGTAGGAAGAAAGGAAAAAATATTTGCTATTTGGATAGTCATTCCGTTTTGAAGACATAAAGCAATAAAGTGAAGAAAATTGAGAAAAATACAAAAAGAGTTCGGTTTTCTAACAAGGTTGAGGTATGTGAAATTTTGAAGTAGAGTGCTAATTTCACATCAGCGGAAAAGGGGGAGTCTTGTAAACCAGTTCTTAAAAAGGCCATTTAACCTCAGAGTGTAGATGACTCAGAGTGTATATAACTCTTACTCGAGGGGAAACATGAAGAGACCCATACTCATGGAAAAGACTGACAAAGTTACAGTCATGGTGAAACTTTCCATGTAGTAGGGTGAGAGAGATTTGTTAATTGAGACCCTCTGACATGGAGAGCTCACATTTGAAATAATAAAAAAAAAAAGGAAAAGAAAAGTTGGCACCGAATCCATTGAAACTTGCTGCATGAAGCCAATTCCCTTCTTTAATAGTTGCATGAATTTAGGCAAATTCATGCAACAACAATATATCATATAAATCACAAAATAAAATAGAGGGAATTTTGTGTGAGTAATAGGGTTTTGATAATTTTTGTCCGTCTAAAAATTATCCTACATTTTTTTAATCTTTATTCACTATGAGAAAGAGTGTACTGAGTTATTGAGTATTGTGTGAAAGAAGGTATATAATTTTATTCGTCTAAAAATTATATTGAGTTATTGAGTTATAATGAATTATCTCTTATGAATCGTGTATGTAAATTTATTGAAAAATCAAATCACATAAATTTTTTATTATTTTTACTATAAAATTTTTATTAATATATATTTTCGCTATATGAATGAAATATTCATAAAATTTATCAAGCTCTAGTGATGTTGCAGCTGCATTTGCCGCTCAACTTGCCAGTCAAATTCAGTGGAAATTTTAAGATCTAGATATTGATTTAAATATGTTATTTCTTGGGAAATGGTCAAAGAAAAAAAAAACCTTGAGCCCTTAGAACGAGAAAATAACTACTAACTCAGTAAAAGAGGCTGCAAATACTGCAAACAGGAAAAAATATTGAATATATATATATATATATATATATATATATATATATATATATATATATATATATATATAATTTAAGCTTAATTTTCTAAATATAGTAATAATTTTTCTGACTTCTCCAAAATGTGGTTCTCATAAGATTTAAGGAGGATTTTTTTTTTAAGTTAGCTTATGGACCAAATTGAATCAAATTTGAAAGTTTCTAAGTTTAAGTGGACCAAAAAAAGATAAAGGATCTAATTGAGCCAATTTGAAAAGTTTGTGAACTTAAGTGAACAATCAAAAAGACAAAGGGATTAATAGTTATTTTCACAATAATTCAGAATTTTTTTTGTACCTTTTCCCTTATTTCTTTTAAAAATGTTTTGTTTTGGTTAAAGTAAAATTATCAACTTGTTTGAAATAATAAATTTTATAAAATTTATTTGTAAATTTATATTTTTATTTAGAATATATGAAAATTTATTTAAAATTTATATTTTTAATTTTATAAAATTAATTATATTTAATCAAGATTAATAAATTTATAACTAAATTGTAAATTTTATAAGAGTATAAATAAATTTCACACACACGCGCGCGCATACACACACACACACACACATATATATATATAGAAGTAACATATACTAAATATATTTTTAAATATAAGCTACTATTATTATAAATTTAAACAAAATTTATAATTAATCTAAATATAAAAATTCATTTACAACTAATTTTATGTTCTAAAATAAATTCTATATAAATTTATACCAAATAAAAACAAAAATATCATTGAATAAGCAACACGTACACCAGAAGCCAATGCATCTAAAAGCATGGACATAGGCCCATCTAACAGCAAACGAGAGAGTAATTGGATTACTAATGATTAAGGCCCTTTTATTGGGCCAATTTAGCTTTTTTGATCCCATTCGCCCAATCTTAATTAACAGCTCTTGTTCTTACATTGAAATTTATTGAATGCACTTACATAAAAATAGTATAAATATGGGGTTTTTACATAAACACCCTAAAAAAAAAAAAATATTCTCATACATATCTTTTTTTTTTAATACACTTATTAAATTTTTTATTTCAAAAATACTCCATTTTTAAAAGTATATCATAAATATATCAAATGTATATTATAAATATATTAAAGATATATCATAAGTATAAAAATAAAAAAAATGTATTTTTAAAAACCTAAAAAAACAAAAAGGTATTTTTTGAAAAAAAAATTTAGAAAAAGTGTATTTGGTGTAATTTTCTCTATAAATATTAGGGTGGATATATTTTCAGAATAAGTTTTAGGACAATCTTAGATCACGCAAGTTGTGTAAAAAAAAATTGACGTAAACCAATATAATTTGAACACATCATACATTACGAAATAAATAAATAATAATTATTTTTATTTTAATCATAAATTGTGTCAAAATATTACATAATTACTCTTATTGTGTTAAACGTAATTACGTCATTTAGCATTATCTTAAGTTTTATTAGGTTCAGAGAAATTAATATTTTTAAACTATAATTGCCATTTAATATCTTAAAAATTACAAATAATATCAAAATAAACATACAATAACTTTTTGTATAATATATGTACATTTTTATTAAATTACATTTGAACTCAAATAAAAATCATATATATATGCCAGAATATATTAAACACTTAAATTATTAAAATAAAAAGTTTACAAATAAGTGTAATTTCTAGAATATAATTAAAATATCAATATCCTTATTTATCATTATGTACTATTAATAATACATATTTATTAATATTATATAATTAATTACAATGAGGTCATTTCCAACCCATAATACTAAAATGATGTAACTTTTATACTAAAATGGTATAATTACAGTAAATTCATCTCTAACAAATTACACTATTTCTAACATCAAAAAATAATATTTCATATATATTCCCTTTTATCTCTCATTTTTTTTTTTTTTATTACTTCCATACTATTAAAAAAAACAAAATAAAATGATAATGGTACTGTTCACTACACTAAATTTGGTGTGAATTGGAGAAGATCTGACAAGCAATAGCTATCAACAACTATCCGCCAATCAAGAACTATTCGCCAATCAAGTGTTGTCTGATTGATATTCTCATTTATGCAAAGTAGGAGGTCTCATGTTCGATTATCTCAAACTATAAAAAGTTATCACTAATTCAGTGAGAGATGTTGTTATCTCTATTGTGTAACCTATAATATTATTTCGGCCTATTAAACCTCCAATGAATATTAAAAAAAAAAAACTACCAACAACTATCCATAATTATTAATTACTAACTACAGCAGTTGAACAAAAAAAATAACCAGTAAATCTATTTGAAGGAATTTAAATTTAAAATGTTTCTAATATTCATATATCACCCATGTAAATATATAATCACCAATTATATATTTATTATGAATATAAATATAGATAAATATAGGGACTATATTTAAAAGATTTTATGTGGTGAACAATTAATAATATTCTTAAAATTTAAAAATGTTCTGAATAAGGGCAGTACATTTTTTTAATGCAAAAGTGTAAACTTACATATATATTGCAATCAATTTACAAGATTTTGATTGCAAATAATTAAGAGTCCGTTCGGTATCGTTTTTTGTTTTCTATTTTTTAAAAATAAAAATAAAATTTTAAAAATAAAAATCAAAATTTAAAAATCAAAATTTATTATTTTTAGTTTTCTATTTTATGTTTTCAAAATGATAAATATAAAAAAATAAAAAATAATAATTTTTTTAAAAATGTTTTTAATACTTATTTTTTTGAAATTTGAAAAAAAAAAAAAAAAAAACCGCAGTGATACCAAACGCCTCCTAAAACTTTATGGGAGCAGGACGGGGCGATGTCGCTGTGAGCCTATGACGGCGTGACCCCTCTAGCTCCTCTTGGATTTTCTTTTTTGATTTTTTAATTTGACTTCCATTTTAATTTTAATTAGTGACTTTTCAATTGCTAAAATTAATTTGAGTGCGCCAATCAGATGTGATTTGATTGGTCTCTTCATCTTTTTAAGAATGTAAAAAGTAAAATGTTTTAAATTCGAATTTCATAAATTACAAATAATATAAAAAAAATAATTTGAATGCTACTAAATAAAAAACTTATTAATAATTTATTTTAGATTCGCCAATAAATTCTTTTTTATAAATATCATTTAAAAAAGTCATAATTATTAATATTATGCAAATTAATGATTCAAAATTCAAAACATAAGAGTTAACATCATGTAGAAACTAGGCATCTTGAAAAAAATTGTAATATGATTTTGATTATAACACTTTGAAAATTCAAATGCTTACTAGTGTTATTTCTTATTCTAATGCTATCACTATCAAACTCTAATAAAAAGTTCTTATTGGTAGCTTGGCCCATTATAGATTCGCCAAGATATCCTTTATTAAATATCATTTTAAAAAAAAATCAAAATATTTACTAATACTTCGCCAATTAATAATAATGATCCAATATTTAAAACACAAAAATCAACGCCATATAAAACAAGCCTTTTGCATAAGTTGTAATATGATATTAAACAGGTAAAGTATTATTTAATTTTTGAAATTTAATTTAATTAATAAAATGATTTTTTTTAGAAATTAATTAATTAATTTTTCAATTTTGATTCTATCAAACTATTTAATAGTTCATTTTAACCATTAAAAACTTATAAAAAGACTAAAATACTCATCAATTTCCTTAAATTTTTCCCTTATGCCATGAAAATAAAAACCCAAAAATATTAAATTTTGGATGTGAAAGATTTCACCTTGGCCCATGTTAAATCACACTTACAAGTAAATTATCAACATCTTCTCTATTAATCTCAATTTGGTTTTTCAAATTCTATGGCTAAATCTTAGTTTTAATTAATTAAACAAATGTTGAAGGCTTAATTAACTTGCATTTAGTGTTGTTTGTTAACGTGTATTTTTTGCTTGGAAGAACGAACCAGACCAAGTAAATACTCTCCTTTCTTACCCTTCCCTCTCTTTCCCACTGATTGGCAATCCTATACCCAACCGTCACCGCCGAACTCAAAAGCATCCACACTACTGCCGGTGACGCTGCCACCTCCATTGGAATCACCATCGCCTTTCTCTCCTTCCTCACTTCCCGTTCTCCCAGCTCCTCTCCATTGCTAGTGGTAATTTAACCACTACATTTTTAACTTTTGTAAGATGTTGCGCCTTAATTAATTTTTATTCTAATGTCATTTTAGGCCCCATTCGATATTTTTTTTATTATATATTTTTCAAAAATAAAAATAAAATTTTAAAAATCAGAATTTATTATTTTTAATTTTCTGTTTTCAAAATGTTTATAGATAAATATAAAAGAAATAAAAAATAATATTTTTTTTAAAAATATTTTCTAATACTTATTTTTTTAAAATTAAAAAATAAAAAAGCTCAACGATACCAAACACCCTTTTATTAGTTAATTTTATATTTTCTTAGTTGCTGAATATTTTTTTAATTAATTTTGATGACTAAATAAATTTCGAGTTCACCATTGCTCAGGAATGAACCAGAGCCTAATTCTTCACAATCACTTGAATTTATCCCTATCTAGCGAAGTTTAACTGAAGGTGCCTTTATTTACTTTTGTTCTTTGCTTGATCACACTTTATTTGATATTCTATAGGAGGTGAAAACTTTACTAGGCGGAATATCAATGGCGACAGTCCAAATTCAAAAGTCAGTAAGGAGTTCAAGAATCACCTGATGCGAACTTTACTTAAAGTGGAACCTGCAGTTCTAAAACCCTTAATTGAAGTGGTACTCATATAAAACATGGACGTTTCATTCTTTTGTTTGGTGTTGTTCTGTAGCTCATCCAATCAAACCTTTTATTGTTGTTAGTTATTTATGGAAGGATATTTTTGATTGGCAGTTCCGGATCATTGTTGTTCCTGTTACTGAAATTTTTATGCAAAAGCAAAAACATGATTGTTGTACTCAAATCCTAATCCATTGTGGATCTACTGTAAAAGAAAAAAGAAAGATGATGGAGATGAAAATGGTAAGGGTAAGTCTAAGGGTACAAGTTAGGGACGAGGCTATTTTGAGAATAAATATTTATTTATTTATTTTTATTTTTTTAATAAAAAAATATAAAAGAAATAGATGAAATTACTAAATAACTTAATGGAATTAAAACTGAGAGATTAATTAATTAAAATTTTAAAATAAAATAATTAATTCATTAATTAAGTTAAATTTTAAAAACTACATATAGTAGTTTAACCGTTTTAAACATGATATTAGATTCAAAAGTTATAGTGCTTTACGGAAAAACCTTGCTATTCTAAATGCTATCACTATCAAACCATAAGAAAAAAATTTGAACATAATGATCCGAAATTTAAAATATAAAAATCAATATCATATAGAACACGTATTTTGAATAAGTCGTACTATAATTTTGAATAGAACACCATTAGATTGAAAAGTTCTAATGCTTTATGAGAAACCTTGTTATTCTAAATGCTATCACTGTCAGTTTAATTTTAACTTAATTGACTGAGCTTCTAATGATACTAAAGTAATCAATTGTAATAAGGTTTATCATAAAAAAAAATAAAGAAAAATCTTCCAATTAGAAAAAGGAAACAACTGTTTTTATTTTTTTTTTATTATTATTGATATATTGAAAATTCTTTAAAAGAAAAAGGGAGTGTTAACTATGACATTCTGAATCTTTGACCCCTACACTATACTGTAGTGATTAACTACTAATTAATGACAGAGACGGCTCTATATAGTGTCAAAAGGAGTATTGAACCCCTTAAAATTTTAAAAAATATTAATAGTTAGTATAGTGATTTTAAAAATCCTAATTATTCTTTCTTTCTTTTTTTTCTTTTTTTTTTTTGACTTTTCTCATTTTATATTTCTAGTCAATTACTCTAAATTTTTTATTTTCTCATTCAATTATCAATTTATCATAAAATTAACCTTTTGCCAAAGACAAATTTAAAAGTTTTAACGTAAATTCTTTACATTAGTTTATAACTTTTTTTATTAGGTTTATTTTAATTTCTTTGATTATTTATAATATCAATAATTAGGGAGCAAAAATTTCTTATTTTGACTAAAAAAATTGAGAATAAAGATTATTTATTTTAATTTCTTTCCTGATTTGTTACATCAATGATTATTTGATTAGTTGTTATATTAATGAAATGTGTTACAATAAATAAATTTAGTTCTAGAATTATTTTCTTTTAGTCTTTTTTATTTTTTTAAAGCTTTGTTATCTCAACATAGTTTTGCTAGCTATATAAATTCTGAAACTTGTTTATTTATTTATTTTTTATCTCTTTAAATGAAAATAGATAAACTATAAAAGTTTTTATCATAAAGTAGTAAATTTACACAAATATAAAATAAATTTTTTTTGATCAATATGATTATAAATTTGTTCCTTTTTTCCTCAGATATGGAACGATTTTATAAAAAAATATCACTTGTCGTAGAGTCACTATCACCGTCGACCGATAAACCTATGTTGTCCAAGAATCATTAAAGCAAGATAATATTGAGACCGATTTAAAAATCTTTCTAGTGATCTAGGACTAATGAGCTATCCAGCTGACTTAAAATATCGAGTTTGTAGAGGTTACTTATCAAAATATGAAGAATATAAAGGGAATACTACAATATAATTGTGTTAATTTATTGATTTTTATGAAAATATTATTATTACTTTATAATTTTATTCTACGTTTTTATTTTTAGGACTGATTATATTATATTATTTTTATATTTTTTAATTGAATCCTTTAAGTAAAATTTCCATCTGTCACTAGTTGAAGCTATAACATAATTGCCTTAAAAAAACAAATGAATAGATTAAACTTGGGGCCTTAATTAAGGGATTGTCTGATTCCTTTTTTCACAAAGAATAATCCAGTTCGGCTTTGGATTATGTTTCTGTCCCCACATCGATCGCTTGTGCTTTTTATCTGATTCAAACAAGTTGGGGCGCACGGTCTGATTTGGTATGGTTTAAAAGAATATTTCAAATCAAATTGAAAATCGCAATTTGAAAAATTTATAAATCAAACTAGATTATTTACTTATAAAAATTAAACTAAATCAAACTGTAATAAAACAGTTTAATTCGATTTGTAAAATGATTTGATCAATTTAGTTGCATCAAAAAATATAATTATAATTCCAATTGACAATAAAAAAAAATTACTTTGATAAATAGTAATGACCAATATTTGAAAAAATAAAAAATACACGGAACAACATATGACATAGAGTAAAAAAAATACAAAAATAAAATAAATAACAAGTAAAATCTAAATCACTATATATATATATTTAAATGATTTTAAATAATTTTAATTATTTTCAAATCAAATCAAACCTTTATTATTATTATTATTATTTTTGTTATTTCAAATCAAATTATACCACTAAAAAGATTAAATCAAACCAAATCATTTAATAAAGTTTTAATCCAATTTGATTTGACGTTGAAACCAAAATGAACACCCCTACAAAAAAGCCGTCCTTTTCATTATTTATTTTCCAGCGTAAATTAAAAGCATTGCAAAGTCTGTTGACCAAAAACTTTCTTTATTTAAATAAATTTCTCCTTGTATTGTAGTCATTCGCATTCCATTAAAAAATGTTTATTTTTATAATATAGTCTTCCATTGATAATTAGCATTGGATTCAATGGTAGATGTCTGTGGCAGGTGACGGCGGTCCTCTAAAATTTTAAAAATACCCTTAATATCATCTAAGATTTGAAAAAAAACCTCTATATGTATCATTGTTATTTTAAAAAATTGTAATGATTAAGAATTTTTTGCCCTCTAAACTATCTAAATAAAATTTTATACCACCCTCTCAAAATAAAAAAAATAAATAAATTCTCTTAACTGAACATTTAAATTTTGTTTATAATTTAAATTCATTAATTAAGAATTAAAAAAAAGACTATTTAGTGTTTGTTTGTAATATGTAAAAAAATAATAATAATAATCCAACAAATATTTTTTATCGGAGTATTTGATATACATGGGTCAAAATTAAGAGGTGAGAGGGAGATATCTAATTATCTATAAGTAATGAGACTTGAATTACGATATCAATTCCTGAAATTTGATGCCATTTTCTTTTAAGATCGTTAAGCATGTGATGTGATATGCACATACATATACAAGCCGAGCTCTTGCCATGGTCATTAGGAAGTGTTTTATACTATAAAATAATGCAAAAACCTGCTCTTTCGTAAGAGAAATGAGAACATGAATACGGCTAGATTTGGTAAATATACTTTCAAACTGTTTAGTGATTATTATTTAATCAAAGGATAGTGTCAGTATTTTGAAAAAAAATGATTAGGTAGGTTTCATTAACCACTTTATTCATACGTTAATTTAATAAAAATAAAACACATTAATTAATGATATAATTTAAAATTATTAATGTGATAATATTAATTAATATATTTTATTTTTATTAAATTAATCTATAAATAAATTAATAAACTGAATCTATACAAAAATTTATTATATCTGTATTAGTATCTGTATTTTTTGTTCTGTCATCTCACAAGCATAACACACCTCTTATATAACAAAATAAATAAATAAAAGAGAAAACAAACAAAACAGTCTTAGCTGGAAAAATATTATTTTACAACTAGAAATTAAAGTAAGTGTGCTAAAAGTAATCACACATTATCTTACAGCTGAAAAGCAAAAATACTAAAAGTTATCACACATTATCTCATCTCAGTCTTTCTGGCAGTTCTAAGTTCAAGTCATCTCAGTCTTTTTAAAATTTGAAGACCTCTAGCTAGCATTGGAACTAATGTTTTAAAAATCAAATCAATTTATTAATTAATTCAATCGGTTGAATTTGTTACTTTGATAGGTTCTTTTTATTTAATTTATTTATTTTCTTTTATTTTTAATTTTTTATATCAAAACAACGTTATTTTAATAAATTTAATTTTTTTAAGTAATTAAACCTAATTAATAGCCATTTTTTATTTAATTGATTTGACCAATTAATTTAGTTTGATTTTTAAATACTAATTGGAACTCAAAAAAAATTATTCCATAAAAGCTACAATTTCAAAGTCAAGAAGTTGAAAATTTGTAGTTGGTGATGATACTCATATCAATTAATTATAGGTATTTTTCACAATTAAATATGGTTAATTTTTTAGTAATACTCATATCAATTAATTATAGGTATTTTTCACAATTAAATATGGTTAATTTTTTAGTACTGGTGCAGAGTGTACCTAGTAATTTTTTAATAACTTCACGTTTGTTTGATTTATTAAAAATTATATTGGGTTTGGTTTAGATTGAATTAAATTTTATATCAATTTTAAATTTGAATTGATTCCCATTAAACACTTATTTTGATTTCTAAAAATTATAAAAAAAGAAAAAGAAAATTATAAATATCTTAAGAAAATATTTTTCATTTATATATACTAGTTTTTGGAATACGAATGGATTTTTTTTTTTCAATTTATAGATATTTTATATTATAATAAATTATATATATTACTTACTATATATAGGGAAAAAAAAAAGAATAACATAACAAGTATTTATATATTCAATAATACAATAAATTTTTAGCCAATCGATAACAACTTATTAAAAATATATAGATATACATTTCCAAGGAAAAATCATTGTTAAAAGCAAATAATAAAAAAAAGATACAATGAAATTATATTTACTACTGTTTTTTTTAAGTAAGCCAAAACGAAAAGGAAAAATATTAAAATTTAAAGATATATTTCATAATTAATATATTTTGTAACACTATAAATTATTAGCTTATTGATATCAAATTATTAAAAATAATATATATATATATATATATATTTACTAGGAAAACTTATAATAAAAAAATAAAAGAAAAATATGTAATGAAGTTATGTTTGCCACTATTTTTTTTTTTTAAGTTGGCAAAACTACAAAAGACAAATTTTAAAATTCAAAAATATATTTCATAATATTTTATCAAAAATTATAGTGTGTATATATATATATATATATATATATTAAAAATAAATATGAAAAAATTCTAATCACATATTATATACTTACCTAATGTAAAAAATTATAGAATTTCTCAATTATTATCTTATAAATTTTTTAAATCTAAATAAAATTTCAAATAGTTTTCCTCTTAATAATCTAAATTAGATAAATAAAAAATTAAGAATAAAATTTTTTATAATTTTCTTGAAATCTTCATGCAAATCTTGAATAATATCAAGAAATCGACCCAAAAAGAATTGTTTAATTAATTAATATTAATATAACAATAACAATAATATAAATATAAAATCTCAATTGCAATTAATTATAACTTTTAATCATACAATTCTTTTTAATCTCAATTACAATTAATTAATTTTTAATTTCACAATTAAAAAATCAAATATGTAAAAAAAATATTAAATTAAAAATATGTAAAACATTGATATCCAAATAAAGTATTGAAACATTTCATGATGAATTGACTAATATTTAAACAAAAAGTTATATAGGATATAAATTTAATTTTGTATGATAAAATATATCAATAGATAATAAATTAACACATCGTCATTGCAAAGATGTTTATAATTAATTATATTGAATTAAAAAATAAATATAAAATTAAATAAATAATAAAAAATAGTACACCAATCATAGTTGTATGTAGATCACAATGTTATCTTTAAGTGATGGTCAATTAAAAATAAAAAAATAAAATAAAGCATAAGATTAAAATTGAAACACAAAAATTGAATATCATAATTCTAGTTCATGGAGAATTGTAATTTTTTTTATTAATACAATATAATATAATTGTATAAAATGACGATCAATATCTATAAATTTTAATTTAAAATAATCAAAAGAAAAAGAATTTAAAGTCATATCTTCTATTAGTATGATATATAATTAATTTAAATTATGAAAAAATATATTAGCCTTGAATTTAAATAAAAAAGATATGTTTAAAATCCAACAAACCTTTAAAATTTGATAAATAATAGAAATTTTTTATGGATGATTTTTTTTTATAAGAAATTATAAAGCAAATTTAAATCTTATTAGAATAAAATTTTCATAATAATAATAATATATGTTTAACTTAGGGAATATAAAAAATTAATGAGAGCATTTTTATTTATCAAAATTTTTTTCTCTCTTCGTATAGTTGTATATATTATAAATAGATATATATGAAATAGATAAAATACAAAATAAATTAAGAAATGAAAGAGATTAACATTAATCCTATTTAAATTAAAGTTATAATCATTAAAATGAAAAAGAAAAAATATATTATTAAATGAAATTATGAAATTATCCCCTAAAATATTGTTAAATATTTTTATGGATTATTCAATTAATAATCCATTTTTATAATATATATATATATATAGAGGTTGATTTGGATTATAATGATTTGAAATTTTATTAAATCACAAATCAAATTAAAATTTTAATTTGTTTATTTTTTGAACTATAACAAATTTTATATATTTGTAAATCATAATTTTCATTTTGGTTTGGATGGATTGATGGATTTGATCAGGTTAAATATATATATATATTTTTGGTAAAACTCTATTATTTGACATTCCAATGATAAAATAAAATTATTAAATTCATTAAGTTGATTTAGGTTAAATATGGTGACAATTATTTTTAACATGATTTTAAAAATTTTACAAAAAAAATCATTTTAAATAGTTAAAATAATATGATGGGCTTTTGAAAAATTAAATTGTGTTGAAATCCAATTCAATTGCCAAGCCCAACATACCTTTTAAGGCATTGTTTAGACCTATAGTATCATAGGCATCAAGAAAAGGATAAAACATAATAATTAACATATAAAGGGACAATTAAATAATTAACATGTCACATCACTTTATATCATATGTCATTTCAATTAAGTGGAATCCATTTCTACCAACTGATGTATATATCAGTATAAGGGAAATAAAAATTTATGAAAAAAAAAAGGAAAAGATATCGTTATATTTTAATTAGGAAAAAAAAATCATATTAATTAAAAAGTTTAATTTGGTTTGAGACAAGAGTATACAATTGAAGTAAGAGAGTTCTGCTAACTAATGGTTAATTTTTTAATTACACATTATCAACGGTGAGAAATACATAATTCTTAATCAAATGGACAGTATTAATAGGTACACATGACTCATTAACTATTAAACTAACAATTAAAAAAAAGGTGGACTATATTTTGAAAAAAAATAATTTCGCAAGTAGGACGGCGGGAGTCTGTGCCAAAAAAAAAATTAACACCTTAATTACTGCAATATTCTAATTAGAATTGTAGTTTGGTCAACCAAATCACAAAAAAATAAATAAATAAATAAATAAATTACTGGAAAATGACATCCACCCAACTGAAGCTATAATTAAAAATTTAATTGACTGATTTTAGTAAAATCTTCTTCTTAGTAACATGGCAGGAATAGACCGCAATTGCGGGTCAAAAGTTCTTATTTTTTACATTTTTATGTCACAAGTTTCTTTTTTTTTTGGGTTGAAAAACGGGAGCCTTGCCCCAGGATTTCTGGAGTGAGAAACTCCAGCAAGATCATGCAGAAGCAGCGACAACAGCCCAGTTGGAGGAATAAGATGATTGGTGCCTTCTATATATGTCAGAAGTTTTTTATGAAGTCATAAATGTGTTGGCTGACTTCTTCTGCCTTTTCTTGTATGATAAAATGGGCTACCCCTTCCATTATCACAACTTCTTCCAAAAGTGGCACGTCTTTTTTAAATCCACCATTATTTATATATTCCTTCATACCAGGAAAATGGTAAGCAGTGTCCAAATCCCCTACAATGAACTTAACTGGTACTTGAACTTTTAGTCCTGTCCATGGTGCCATCAGCTCCCAAGTTCTGCAATCAAATTAATAAACAGATCAAGATTTAATTAATTATAATTTATATATAAAGTTTAATATTTGTGGCTTAATTAAAAAAAATATATAACTTGTAATTAAATTCAGAACTTACTGCTTAATGTTTCTGTAATAATTCAATCCACCAGTAAAGCCTTTCTCATTAAATTTGGTAGCATAGTAATTTATATCATCTTCAGAAATCCAAGAGGGCAGGCAGCTGCATAAAGAATCTGGCAAAGCTTCGTATTCTATTTCTTTTGGTATACGAGGTGGGTTTGGATTGCGAGCTGTAAAAATAATTTTTAGCAGGCTCGCAATGTCAACTAGAGCAAACTCTTCCTGAGCCTCTATAGGTTCCTGTAACATATATAGTAGAATTTAAGCTTATATTGGCTGGTAATTAAAAGAGTGGTCAAAATTCTAACTTTTAGAAATTTTAGTTGGAAAGATTCTGATACCAATATGTACCTGAAACCTACAGATATAGTAATCATCTCCTAACCAAGCCCGGAGGCCATCCATAGGATTCAATGGAGTTCTGGGTGTGAAGGCAACACTGGTATTGACCAAGGCCTTGATTCTATCAGGTCTGAACAAGCAAAAATACCAAGCGATGATGGCACCCCAATCATGTCCTACCAAAAACACTTTCTCTATCTCCAACGCGTCAAGGAGGCCAATAAGGTCTCCGACCACATGCAGTCCTGTGTACTCACTCACCGATTCAGGAATATCAGTGTCGCCAAAGCCGCGAAGATCAGGGGCTATGCAGCGGTAACCAAGTGAGGATAAGTAAAGGAGTTGGTGTCGCCATGAATACCACAGCTCTGGGAAACCATGTAAGAATAGAATTGCTGGGCCTGTCCCAATTGATGCCACATGCATATTTATGCCGTTTGTTGCCACTGTAATATGTTCTATCTTCTCCATTTATCTTGGTTGAATAGGTACTTAATTTTATTTTTTTTGTTATTGTGGGAGAGAATTGATGATTGGAATGCTTAAGGAATGGAGATATATATAGAACAGAAGAGAGTGCACGTTTACGACTAGGTCATTGCCTGGCCTGTTTTTCACCAAGGATTGAAGAGATTATCAGATTAATTAAACAAATATATCTGCTTTTAAAAATGTCGTCTATTTATAATTTAAGATTTCATTTTATAAATAATGAGATGGAATTATTTTCCTTTGAAACTTGTAATTATCCATATTGACCGTAACTGAACCAGCTTACCATTATTGATTTGGATTTCTCATGAATGAAATTGGCCTTTGAAAACATTATTGGTTAATTATGCATTATTTTCCTTTAATGAGATTGGAATGATTTGTATTTTTTTGAACCCCCACCCTTTTTTTTTTTTTTTTTAAATTCTTTTTTCCTTAATACAAGACTTTAAATTTTGTTAGAGAACAACGGAATACAACCATTTTTTAAACAAATTCATCAAAGAAAGACGCAGCCGTTGTTGGTCACCAAAGCATGGGCTAATATGACCTTTTAACAGTAAATTTACGAGAAGATCATCAAAAGAACAGCTGCTACGCCAAGCACCAAAATAAAATTTTCCCATTTGGTCTTGGATGTATTTTTTGGACTTGTGTAGATCCTAATTAGCGCGTATTTGATTTAGTTGTAGTGGTTAATTGTGAGTAGTTCGTGATCAGCTATCAACTGCTAATAATTCATAAAGCAGTATTGAAATTGATTTTAGAATTCAACGATTAAAATTTTTAATTCGATTGTAAAATAATAATAAATAAAAATATTATTTTGTATATTATATGTCAAATTTTTATTACTTATATGCAATTAAAATTTTAACATTATATATATGCATGAGATATATAATAAAAATAACTATATATATTTTTTATTTTTAAATAAATTTTAAATTATTTATATATATAATTTTTTTTAAAACCAAAAATTTAACAAATAAATTTACTAATTGAACATTAAATAAAATAAAAATAAAAATAAAAATGGACTCAGAATATTTATATATATAATTGTGAGAAAATAAACGTAAAGTTATATACGTGTACATACCACCATTTTCACTAGTTTCATCGTTGAAATCAATGATGACGACTTGGGAGGTGTGACATATTTGGATTATTTACTTTCTCTCTCTTCTCTTTTCTGCTCATTCTTTCTCCAATTTTCTACCATTCATCATGACATGTTTCTTCTCATTAATTGCTCTAAATGACGATAATTTATTCTCTAATGTCTATTTTCTCTCACTTCTTCTTCCTTCCCTTCCGCTTTCTTCTTTTTCTTCGTTTTCTGGCGATGTGTTCTTCATTTTTTCATTTTTTTTTTATAATTTTTAAATAGAAATTTTTATTTTTTGATTACTCAATGTGTGGAAAGTAATTTTGTCTTTTTATGTATTTAGTGATTTAATCATTAAATTATTAATAAAATGATTATTTTATTACCAAAATAAAATTATATTTCAAGGATATTTTAATATACTTTTTAAAATATAGAGATAAACTTATAGTTAAAGTCAAATATATATATATATATATATATATATATATATATATATATATATAATTTTTTCTTTGAACATTGTAAGAGGACACGGAGGAGAAAATTAATTTGAGTCTATTATTCGGGTGAATATATATTTTATTGTTTGTGCTATATCTTGATGCACATCCAGTGACGGAATTATAAATTTTTTTATGTGAAATTAAGTTTTTTATACTATAATTTATATTAAAGTGATATATATAATTAAGTTAATTTATATATATATAAATAAAATTTTCACCTAAAATAAAAAAAATTAAATATAATATATAGCTAAATTTGTATAATTTTACACTTAAAATTTTTTGTATTTTACAAATTAAAAGTCATAACCCTTAGCTCCAAACTCCGTCATTGTGTGCATCATATATTTATAATTGAGTTATGCTTGTACCGGTGATATATGATACTCTCTTGATTTACCTTGAAAAATAATTTAAAAAAATAAGATGGATAAGCATTAGTTATTTTTTAATATCCATCTCCTTATTTTTTCAAAGTGAATAGAAATTTCATTCCATAAGGAACTAAGCTGAGACATCAGCATACAAATTTTTTTATATGCATCTCTTTAATCTTCGTTTTCTTCATTTATGCATATATAATATCATATATTTATTTCTCTCGTCGTATCCCTGACCCTTAGGTGCAAAAAAAAAAAAAAAAAAATCCCTGACCCTGAACTATCATTTCCTACGATGTGCCAAATATAGTACTGTTGCATCCAAGGTTTTCTTACGAAAAAAAAAGACAAATGGATACTTAAACTTAAATGTTGGACTAATAAAAATAAAATAATTTCTTTTAGACACACATATTTTTAAATTTTTCGTTTCATGTCTGCTGAGTTATATAGCTGATATTATTACTTGCGTAAAATATACTCGCTATTAAAATCACATGAGAGTAGATAATAGAATTAAAAAATTAGAAGATTTTTTCAAAAACAGTCTATCATTTTGTGGGATCGTTTGAGGGTCTAAAAACCGTATCATATTCTTTTCTGATTGATTTTAAATTAAATTTCAAAAGTAAAATTTTTCTTTAATAAAATCAAGATTTAAAACTATATATTTTGTAAGCTTAATAAGATAGTCAAGATATTTGATTTGATTATTATTAAAATCTCAAATTTTAATTTTAATTGATTTTAAATTAAAATTCAAAAGAATTATAGTTCAAACTTGAATTGATATTTTAATTAATTTATATAGCAATACAATGTTAATAAATATAATTATTATTATATATGCATCAACTTTATAATTATTTGATATATTTATATTTTAATAATTACATATCATAATTTTAAGTTAAAATTTAAATTAATAAATTAAAAAAAATATAATAACTGATTTTTAGAGTGTATATATATATATATATTTGAGCCTTTTTTAGTAATAATTTTTTTTTTAAAAAAAAGCATGCATGTTTTTCTATAATATAAATTTATTATTATTTACTTCATAAATAATTTAGTTAGCTTAAAATATATTAAATTATTTTTCTCTTATGTAATATGTATAAATATAATATATTAATATAAATTTATGTTACCATATTTATTTTTAATATAATAATTAAAAATAAATAGGTAATATTTTAAAAATATAATAATAATCTATATAAGTACATTAAAGATAGAAAATAGTCACCGTTTATTAAAACAGTGCCTTGGCCTCTCATTTTTCCTCAATTTTGGCTTTTCTGTCTTTTCACTTTAGGTTTGTTCGAGTACCTGCACAAAGGATTTAATCCAATTTTTAGTAAAAAATAATTTATCATCTGGATCGAACCAGCCAGTGATCCAGTTCACAAAATTTTCAATCTGGTCAAAATCTAATAACTATGATTAAAATTGTTATTGTCCATTTTTTTAGTCGAGCACATATATGTTTAATTATTTATTACCTTCGAAAAAGGAACAAATTAAACTTTATTAAATTTAGGGCCTTGTATATACCTTCCTTCACCAACAGTTTGTCATACGATTCTAATTATTTTGGATATATATGTATACATTAGTACGGTTGAGTAAAATCAAATTAAAAAATTAAATTAAATCGATTAGTTTTCAGTTTGATTTATTTAGTATATTAATTCGGTTTGATTTTAAATATAATAAATCGAATTAAATTTTAATTCGATTTAATTTTTATAAAAAAAAATTGAATCGACCGAAATTTTAATATATATATATATATATATATATATATATATATATATATATATATATATATATATATATATATATATATCAAACCGATCAATCAAATTGATTTTTTTTAGCTCGATTCGGTTTGATTTTCATGTTATAATCAGTTTGATTCGGTGAGAAAAAATAAAAATTTTAGTTTTTTAATTTTTTTAGTTTGATTCGATTTTAAATCAAATCGATGGTTTATTCACCCATTAGTTATTTATAGCAACATTTTCTATATTATTTTTAATTATTATGGCACTAAGTAGGGTGTTTATAAACCTCTAAATAAAGTCAAATTAAATCATAAATTGCGATTTCATATAAATGATAATTTGATTTGATTTGAATAATTTTAGAATTAGAAAAACAAATTTAATTTTTTATTTTACTTACCAAAATGGTACCCCAACTCAGTGGCGACGCCACATATAAAAGAGGGTGGGTAATTTAAAAAATACTATTTATTTATATTTATAATTATTATGAATAGTTTTGATTGATCCCCTTAAAACAATAGTTTATCCACTTTATTATTGTCATTTTTCTTTAAAATTTTGAATTACTTTACCTTTTCGTCTGTTGTATAAAAGCCAAAACATATTAAATAACAATTAACTAAAAGATAAAGAATAGCCTTTTTTTTTTTTTTTTTAAATATTGTATATGAAATTAATTGGTAAGAGACAAAAATAAAAAAAAGAAAAGAATCGATCAATGCCTTTCTCTCTTTATGAAACAAACTCTACAGTGCTGTTAATAAAAAAAAAAAAAAAAAAAAAAAAAACTCTACATTGACAATATTTTTTTCTTTTGGGATATTTTGATTTAAGTTATATTTGGTTGGTGAAATATAATACACAATAAATAAAAATAACTATTCATAAGAAATAAAATAAGTTAAGAATAGTATAATTATTCCAATTTTTTAATTTGGTTTATAGCATAAAATAACTATTATATTCCACATAAATGACCATAATATTCTTATAAATTAATTTCATTATTAATATTAAAATTAAATATAATTTTATCAAATTTTATTTAAGAAATAATTTAAATGCATAAAAAAATTATTTGACTTAAAATTAAAAAAAATAAAAAATATTTTTAAAATTAATTTATTATTCTATTTACTCAATTTTTTTTTGCAAAAAATTAATCAAGAGAGTTAAAATTTAAAATAAACAGTAATATATATATATATATATATATATATACACACACACACACACACACACACATATATATATACATATTAAAAAAATAAAAATGAAAATGTGTGAAAAAAAAAACAAAGTAATAGTGATGAGATTGAACTTGCCAATATTTTTTTAAAGGTAAAAATGAAAATACTCTATTTTATAGTTTAAACAATACCAATTCTTTAATTTTTGTGGAATATGTATTTTATAAAAATTATGGAATTGTTATTATAAGGAATTAGTAATATTTGTCCAAAATTTGAATCAAAATAAAGAATAATTAATCCTTACATAATAGTTATTATATTTCTAATCAATTTCATAAATCAAACATAGCCTTAGAGGTAAGTAATTGATCTTGCAATTTATTTTTCTTTTGTATTTTTTTTAATCTTTTTTTAGTGTTAATATTTGTATACTTTATTTTTATGAGATGAATTTATCTCTAATTTAAATTTAAAATTAATCAAATGAAAAAAAAAAACTTTGGGTAATTGTTAGATTAGGTTCTTAAATATTAAAATTTATCATGAGCATATGTGGATTTAATTCACAAATTGTGCCCACCGGATAATTATTAGATTAAGTTCTTATATAATAATTGTTCTTACAATGTGTGTGGATTAAATAATTGTTTAATCGCTAACATTTTATTTAACATTACAAATATTATCAAAGTTATTATGTGTTGCTATCAAGACATGAAAAATCATAAAAAGCTATTATAATTTTTTTTTTACTAATAATGTTTACTAATGCTATTTTTTTTTGAAGTACTTAAATATTTAGCTACTTTATTTATTTCAAATTTTTATTGCATTTTTTTTATATGTAAATTCATTACATTTTGTCCCCTTTAATTATGAATTCTAGCTTCGCCACTGCCCCAACTGCAATATAATATATACAAATAAAACTAAATTATTTTAATATTTATATTTTAAATTTATTAAATTTTATTGTGTAATTAATTATAAATATATTTCCAATAAAAAATTTGGGTGTTATTATTAAGAATTTAAAAATTATTAATAATTTTAATATTATTTGAAAAGTCAAATAATTGAATTTGTTTTAAAAATTCAAATTGAATATACAAAAAATAATATACTAAATATTTAAAATTAACAAATCATAGCCAAATGTTTAAGTCAAATCACCTAAATTGTATATCAATCTTTAATTTTTTTTTAAGCATAACCTTTAAATTAATTTATTATTCGATTCTATTTAAATATATTATTTATTCTGAATCAAAATCAACCATGAACATCTATAAGATAAATAAATTTAATATGTATTATTTATTCTAAATACATGGGTAGAAAAGCATTGCAAATTCAGCGTATGGACCCTTTCTACAAACATCTGTTAACGTGGAAAATACATATTTGACCAAAATTTTTTTATTATGTTAATTTTGACCATTAAATTTAAATATATATTTTTTAATATTAGTCTCCTAAAAATTACTATAATGGAAATACTCATTCTGTTTTATACTTTTGTTCAATTAAGTCATTCCGTTAATAATTATCATTGGATAACATTTATTTGTCATTTTCAAAATTTTAATTAATTAACACATAATCAATTTAACCGATAAAAGTCTTTAATCGAATAAAAATTTATGCTAATTAAATTAGTTTACAGATATTAACTTAAAGTTGAAAATCTTGCTAATTAATTAGGTGCAGCCCAATTGGTTTTCACTTTTTAGTAAACTGATGTCTTAATAATAATAATAATAATTAATAATAACTGAGTAATAAGAGTTTAGGATTTAAGTTTTTTTTTTTCAAATTTACATTTCCATGTCCTCATTTAGCCTCCTTATATATATATATAAATATAAATATATATATATATATATATATATATATATATATATATATATATATATATATATATATATATATATATATAAGCACATAAAAAAAATGGTATAGCTCCCTAAATCATGGTATTATCCTGATGCAAATGCAGAAAGTAGTCTATTTTTTCTTTTAATTTTTGGTTTCCTCCTAATTAGTCGGAATTGGAATGTGTTTTGAACATAGCCTTGTTCTTTTTATAAATTTATTTTTTCAGATAGGCTGAATTGGTAAAAGTATTATATAATTGATAAGGGTTGAAAATATTTAATTTTATTGAGCTCAAGACATAGTAAGTCCATCTAAAAAATCACTCACTTGTAGACTTGAAATATGCATCCAATTAGTGTATAGACTCTTTCGAGTCTCGGATTCGTCTAGCAATATATTAGCTTGCCTTTGAGACTCGTCTTCGTTCTTATCATAAAAGTTCCTTCCATTCTCATATCAAACTAATATTCTATCTCTCATATAAGTTCATTGACTTGATCTGTCTAAAAGTCATTAAATAAATTATTGTAAAAATTGTAACATATCGAAAACGTAAGACGAGGCACGTCATAATTAGAGTGCCCATGGCGGTGCCCAAGGGCTGCCTCCTTATAACGACAGCTAAATGCATGCATGGTATCAAAAGAGTTGACATTTGAGAATCTACTTGTCCCATCAAGTTAGGATTATCAATGATTGTCTTGAGATACTGTCACATGAATATCTGCCTTAATCTAACGGTAGAGCTAAATGAATATAAAAAAAGAAGTTAATCACTATTTACAGGTAACTAAACTATACAACTTCTCATCCTTTTTATATTACTAAAAGCTCTCTCTAGAATCACGAAGAAACTCAATTTTTTTCCTTAAAAATTTCAATTTTCACAATTTATAATTTAAGTATGGGAGGGTTCTTATTTATCCATTTTGCAGACTTAAATCCATTATAAGAAAAAGCCAATTCAATATCTTATCAAGCTCCGGTCAATAATATTCCTATTGTTTATATATATCATACAATTATTATATTTGTTCAAAACAAAGTACAATTATTATATATTGTCAATAATTTATAGTCGTTGTTTGAAAAATATATAATAATAATAATAATATATTGAATAGCGTTCTGAATTCATTTGTGATTTTAGGAAGAAGACAAAGTCGCCCAATATTCCATGCTTAATAAGATCAGAAAATTGTGGTCTAAATTTATTTTATGGCATAGCCTCCTCTCCTCTTGTGCGGGCCAATAAAATGTGGTCAAATTATGAAATGAGGTTAATCTCTTTTTCTGTTCCAGTCACTAAACCTTATTAAAATTATTAAATTTAAATTCATCGCTTAAAAATATTAGACTTCATATTACATATGAAAATATACAATTAAAAACATAGATATTTTTTTTTAAGAAACATTTAAATAAATTAAAAAATGTTAATTTTTTATTTATATTTAAGTATTAGTTACAAATTGATGTTAATATTAAAGAATTAACAAAACATGTCTTCAATGAATATTGGTAATTACAATTTCTACTGCAAGTTTGCAAATATTTTTCTCTCTTATTTTCTCTGTCCACTCTTTTGGTCTGTGTCCCTGTTCATATAGTTTGTGCCTGGGGCTCTCTCCGATGGCCTAGGCCACTGGAAGAGTTTCCCTCCCCCTATTTTTCTTAGTTTAGTATATATATTTGCCTTTGTTTTTTGTTTTTCTTCTGCGATCTGCAGATTTTGCCTGCCCATCTGGATTGAGTTTCAAGTTTTTTGGATCTTCAAGTGAGGTGTCTGTGCCGATCATGTCTCCAGCGACTCTGTCCGAATCCTTCAACGGCTCGTCTTCTTCGTCGTTTTATTGAGGTGAGGTGACTGTTGAAAGAGGGGAGAGCTGGCTAGTTTTGGTATGGGGATCACGAATCTTGAGCTCTTTTTCGCTGATTTGTCTAAGATGTGTCCCCTGACCCTTGACAGAGGCCTCAATCTGCCATGGCATTGGCCGTTCAGACATAAGGATTTGGAAATCTGTCTAGTAAACCCTGGATCTGTTCATGGTTTTCTAGGGTGGGCTCTTGTTGAAGCTGGTTGGTGCAATCTCTTTGAGGACAGTTCAGGCGCTTCTCCTCTTCTGGTAGTGGTAACTTGCTTCTTTGAGCTCCTAACGGCGGCGATCGTGGCTGTAGAAATGGAGCCCTCTGGAGATTAGCAAGATTATCAGGGGTGTTTGCGTAATTTGTGCATCGTTGTCTGTGTAGCCCTAGTGGTTGTAGTTGCTAATTTGGGCTTCAAACCCATGTGTCAAAACTCAATTTTGGGTAGTTGTTGTTGGACATTAAGTCCTAATTATTCTTGTGATGTACCTGGACTTATCATTTGTGTATTTGTAATATCTTGAAATTTTAATTATAAAAATTATTATTTGGGTATTTATTTTAGTAAAAAGTAAATTTATTTAAGTAATTTTTCAAAATTATTTATGTATTTATGTATTTATTATTATTATTATTATTATTATTATTATTATTATTATATGTATGTGTTAGTGCTGGAACGAAAAACAAAAAAAAAGTGAGGCAGGGAATATAAAGAGACAGAGGCATTATGTGAGTGTCGGTGAGAGAGAGAGAGAGAAAGAAGAAATCTGCTCAGAACACTGCCTTTCGGACCTCTGATCTCGCCGATTTTGGTACCGTTGAGTTCCTCTTCTCTTAAGTTTCGATTTGGTATCTCATTTGCTAATTTTTAGTGAAAGTTTGAATTTTAGCCGGAATCTAGTGAGATTACCGACTAAAATACTGGATTCTCAAAAACAAAATTCCAGTGATTAAAGAACCGAATTAAAAGTCATTTGACAAAAAATATAACATAATTTTAAAAATATTTTGAAAAACAACATATCTATGTAAATATTTTTTAATTTTATCATATATTAGTCAAATGGCCGAAATCTAAAGATTCTGTTATATTTTCTCTGTTCCATTTTCAGTATTTGCTTTCTAAGTATTTTATTTTGCTTATCAGAAATAGATTGAAAAAAAGAAAATAGTTTGATTAGGTATTGTTTAATTGCAGATCCTAGCACTGAATAATTTTGGTTATGTTGTGTTACTTTAATTTGTTGGCAGTCTTAATTAGGGTCCAACAATTTTTGTATAATCCACTGAATTGAGCAAAGACAACAAATACTGCGTCTGTAAAGAATCAGAGCTTCATTGTGTACAACATCAGTTCCTCATTTGCTCTTCTGGCTTTTTCTTTGGATGCCTTGTTAATGGATTAATTAATTAATTTTTCAAAATATAAGGATATATTCATTAATTAAGGCGAATCTTAAAGATTAAATAGTAATTTACTTTTACAATAATAAGGAAATCACAAATAAATTTGATTAATTTGGCAAAAAAAAAAAAAATTATATATACTTGAAATAAGTATTCAATTCAAACAATACTTATTAAAAAAAATAAGTATTCACACAAGATAGCCATGATTGATGCAAAATTAAGGCAACAATACGTCACAAAGTTTGAATAGTTATTTTTAAAAAATTAACTATTCAATGGTTTGACTGCAACTAAGGGAGCAGGACAAAAATAAATAAAATTAGATTAGGACAGACAATGACATAAGTTTTTTTTTTTTTTAAAGATAATATCATGAAGTTTTATTCATAATTAAAAATAATATATTTTGATTTAAAAATAAAAATATAATGTACATCAAGAAGTACAATAAAATAATTTGAATTTTTTTCAATAATCTCTAATTGTATTGATAGAATATTAGAACTGACAATTTGAGGGAAACGTACTATATTTTGTAACTATTAAATCATAAATCGATCATTTTTATGTCTTTTGTAATACCCCGAATTTTGAATAAATATTATCGGGTATTAATTTTTGAAAAAGAGTAAAATTAAATTAAATTAAATTGATTTTAGATTTTAAAGATTTTATTTATTATTATTATTATTATTATTATTATTATTATTATTATTATTATAAGTTAAGTTAACAGAAAAAGTAAAGATAAGAAGAAAGAAAAAAAAAAAAAAAAAAAAGAGAACAGAAAGATCAGCACGGAAATCGAGATAGGCAGAACCGAGAGAGAGAGAGAGAGAGAGAGAGAGAGAGAGAGAGAGAGCAGAAGAGAAAGTCAGTTCGTTCGCTGCCTTCCCGTCGCCGACGATCGACACGCGCCGGACCAGCGTGAAGAGGGAGCCGAGATCTTTCCAACGCCATCAAC
>CATKHJ010038941.1:0-16829 GCA_949750685.1 Vernicia montana | reverse complement strand
TAGGAATGTAAAAATAATATCCTAAACCACTTTTAGGATATCCAACAAACCTACCCTTTACAGACCTTTCTTCCAACTTATCGGTTTTCAGCTTTTTAATATATGCTGGACAACCCTAAATCTTAACATGTTTAAGACTTGGTTTCCTGTTATACCATATCTCATATGGAGTAGTAGGAATAGATTTGGAAGGAACTCTGTTAAGGATATGAACGGTAGTTTGCAATGTGAATCCCCATAAGAAGATAGGCAAGTCGGTATAGCTCATCATTGAACGTACCATATCTAATAGAGTACAATTTCTCCTTTTGGAAACACCATTCAACTATGGTGTTCTGGAGGAGTTAAATGTGATATAATGCCATGCTCTTTAAGGAAGTCTTTGAATTCACCTCCTCGATCTGATCGAAGGATTTTAATACCTTTTCCTGTTTGTTTCTCAACTTCACTTTTGAATTCTTTGAACTTTGCAAAAGATTCATATTTATACTTTATTAGATATACATATCCTAACCTTGAAAGGTCATCTGTAAATGTAATTGTGAACCCTTAATTTTACACCTCAGTATATGGTTGAACCTGACTAACTATTGGCGGAAGTGCGGCAGTTAAACGGAAGAAAAACAGAAGAAAGCGGGCTTGAAAATAAGAATTGGGCCTATGGGTCTCGCAGGATGCACCTGTGGTTGCCGCAGGCCAAGGATGCAGCAGGGTCCCCTTGCGCTACCGTAGGGGCCCTGTGCGGCAACGACTCTAGAATCCGAATCCCACATTTGAAAAATGGGAAAACAGTCCCCCATCCCTTCTACTATATATTCAGATCCCTCAAGTCAGTTTGAAACACACCTGGACTTGCTTGATCAACCAGTGATCTCAAAGTAAGCCTCAAAAGCTCTGTTAGCTTGTTCCCAAAAGAAGGAACGAGCCCTCTGGTTCTAAAGTTTGTTCTTTTATTTTTTATTCGCTTTGCTCTTTGCTCCTTGCTTTGCAAAGCTTGTCTAAGTCTTTCATTTCAGGTCCGAGTTCCACCTCCAACTGAGAGAAGTTGGAATTAAGATCCGGGAAGCAGCTCCGTCCGTTCATCCCCAAGTTTTGTAGGCGTAAGGTAAGCCTCAATCTCTTTCTTTTTTCCATTTTTCTTTATTTGCTTTTATTTATTTATTTTCTTTGGGCTCCTTGCCTAATTCTTGCTCATCTACTCCATCACTTTCTAATTGATTTACTTAGGATAGTTAATTAAGATCTGATCTAATTAAATCAACTTGGTAAATTAATTAATCAATCAATCAACCCTCTCTAATTTAATCAATCGAAACATGATAAAAGGCTAAGGCTAAACTAAACCCTTCGCAAGAAGGAAGAACTGCGTGGGTTCTGATTTTCATTCAAAGGGATACGTAGGCATGCTTGGTCCAAGCATCGAATCCAATTAAAATCAACCAACTTTTCCACTCATCACCTTCTTCACTTTAATTTAATTTCTTTTAGTTTATTATATTGATTTTATTTGTAATTTAGTTTGGGGAATGTGTAACTTTCCTAGAATCCCATAAGGGCTAGAGGAAGTATCTTCTGATTTGATTTCATTGTAATTAATATTTGTTTATTACATTTGTTTTGATTTATTTTGTACTTTATAATTGGAATGAATGAATAATTATGCATATCTTAATTGTTCATGCATTATACTTGTTCATGAAATTAATTTTAAGCCGTTTAGTATTAAAATTGCCAAACTAATTTTTATCTTTAAAATAAACCAAAAACCTAGTCCCCGAATCCTTTTTGGTAATCGAGGGCTAGTGCACTTTTCCTTGGAATAAATAATTGAAGTCATTAATGAGTTTTTACCTTATATTTTTTCAAAATAAAAATAAAGTAAGGTGGCGACTCTAAATAAATTTTCAAAATCAATCAATTTGAGTTCGGGGGCTCCATCGTGAGTTCAAACCCAAATGAGCACTTCGATTCCCTCTAGTGGATCGGACCGGTGCTCGGGCGAGACCTCACAATTAGTTAAGTCAAAATTTTCCTTTTTATTCTCTTTTAATTTATCCCAAAAATATTTCTATTTAAACACAATGTTGTTAAAAACGAACCGGAGACTAAATCGGTTTCTCTGCCGATTCGCTGTTCGACAGGTTTGATTTAATTCATGTCATTTTCTCTTTTTTTTTTAAATTTTATTAAATTCAAAATTGCAAATTTCGGTCCAACCGATTCACCGGTTTTCATGGTTTTTCCGGTTCGTATCGGTTTTTTTTTGGTTCAATGATTTTTTGATTTTTTATAACTTAAAAATCAAACCAGTAATCAGTTTTCGATTTAACCGATCCGATCGGCCGGTCCGATCCAATTTTAACAATACTGTGTAAACACAATTACACATTATTTCTTTTAGGAAAAAAAAACACGTATGATAATAGTTAAAAGAATTCTCCTTCTATCAATATCACGTTGAAATTCACCTAAATGCCAGTGTCTAAAAATATATGATTTCCTCATGGGTGGAGTCTCAGCTGCTGTGTATGCTCCCTTATTTGACCGTGCATCATTTTTTGTAGCTGGATAGTATATACCATGAAAGTCAAGTTTATATCTGCACCCTTATTTGACCGTGCATCATTAATTGACAGGAAAGGAGAATAGCTAGGAAATTTGATTAGTAATTCAATTATCACTTATGCTCATTCATCGTTTGGTATGTTATTGTTTTTAGTGAGACCTCATTATTTTACAAAAAATTACGAAATTCCACTATTCCAGTAAGTAATATGTATAGACTAGCAACACGTTTCTATCTATAGATTTTCATGGAAAAGAGAGTTTTTTGGATTCTAAATCAACTTGAGTTTGAATTTACCGGAAACAGAGGGAAGGCTTCTTTGAGGTTGTGTCCTGCCATAATTGTATTACTAATCAAATTAAGGTCATGACCTGTTCTGTCAAAATTAGAAGTGGCTAGAGGTACAAAAAGGGTACAAGTATTGGATTTTTAAGGAAGAAGTGTAAGATGTTGGCTTTTTATTATTATTATTATTATTATTGGTTCATGAAAATGCTTTAAGGTAAATACATTTTTACACTTATATTTGTTGTTGGTTACATATTATTAACACTGACATGAATGTTTGTGATGGCCACTTAACTATAAACTGCATAGACATTATATAAAAAAATATTCATATTAATTTACCATAGAGAGTAAAACTAAAAAATCTGACTACTGGTAGCCTGCCACATCTTTTCATTTCATTTTTACTGATTAGGGTTATCATGTAAAAGCTAAACCCTTTACCATGGGCGGAACTACTCACAAAGTGGGGGCAGTGAAAAATTACTTAGATTATATATAATATATTAGCCCCTCAAAATAAAAAAATTTCTTCTAATTATTAAAAAAAATCTAAAATTTATGTCTTTTGTATACCCATTAAAAAAAAATATTAAGTATTCAATTGAGTTTTTTTTAATATATTTATGCATTACATATGCATAATTAATATATTAATGATTAATGAAAATTAAACATAATACGATATTGATTTATGTGGTTATGAGTTTGATTTCAATTTTTTATCGCTCCCTGCTAGATTTTCTAGTTACACCCTTTCCCTTTACTCGTGTTTTATGAAAATCACCATGCCCTACTCGATCATCAATTTCTTCTTTACTGCCTGTAATGTAATGGACTACACTCCACATAATATCCATAATTCTTTTTTTTTTCTTTTTTTTTTGTTCCTTTTAGTTTTTATTGCTAAATAATATTTAAATTTATATATTTTTTTCTCAAGCAAATGTCATTTAATTTTATATTTCTTACCTTGTGAATCTAATAATTTATCAATTGTAGGGTTAATAGAATTGCTTTGACTTTAGTAAATAGTGCTATGGAAATAGCGCCATCCTTTTTAAATATATAGATTGAATATAAATATATACTTGAATTTGTCTAAAAAGAGAAATTAATCTCAATAAATACAAAATTTAGATCAAAATATTTCTACCCATTTAAATAATAGTAATAAAAAAGACAATTTATTGATTCATTCACTCCTTTCTAAAATATAGGGAGCAATGTTGTTAAAATCAGACTAGAGGTTGAACTAGTTTTTTTTTCGGTTCACGGTCCGATTGGCCGGTCCGACCAGTCCAATTTAATTTTTCTACCATTTTCTTTAAAAAAAAAATTTAGTTCAAAACGATATCATTTTGAAAAATTCCGGTTCGACCGGTCATTGGTTTTTTCCGGTTCATGATTTATCCGATTTTTTATAATTTAAGAACTGAACCAATGACGGATTTCCAGTTTAATCGGTCTGACTAGTCGGTCCGGTTCGGTTTTAATAACACTGATAGAGAGTGAAAGATTTTGAATTTGAAATTTTCGTTTATTATTACATAATTTAGATAATAAAATAATTAAGGATATGGTCCATCATATTTCAATTAATTTAGCGTTCTTATAAATAAAAAATTATTATACCAAATTTGTTAGTACAAACTTTTTATTTTTAGAAAATATCATTATTTTTTATTCATAATAATTAAAAATAGTACATTTTGATATGAAAATAAAAATATAAAATACATCAAGAAGTATAAGAAAATGACTTGAATTTCTTTCAATATTCTTTAATCGCGTTGATAGAGTATTAGAACTGACAATTCAATGAGAAACGTGTTCAACTTGGTACTTATTAAGTTACAAATCGACCATTTTTATCTCTTTAAATAAGTCAAATTGTTTGAATATCAATAACAAATCTAAAACCATGAAAATAAACTCAAAGGTTATAAATAGTCTAAGAGAACAAAATATTTCTACAAGAGAATAATAAATTATTTTTGTTAAAAAAAAAAAAACAAGTAAATTCCATTTAAAAAAATACCTAAAAAAGGAACAAAAATAAGATGAATAATAATAAATTTATTTAAAAAAAATACAAATTTATAGGGATCTATATTTATTACATGGAAATACCACCGATTACAAGAGAAGATCAACAATATCTCAAAGAAAAAAAATTTAGAAGAGATACAGAGAAAAAAAAAAAAGAAGAAGAAGACGATTAGGACTTTAGGTAAGATGCATTATTGATCATCCCTGAATCTAAAACATAACCATATGATTCGGTATTTTGTTAGTACAAACTTGAAAATGGAAAACAAATATATTTTAAAAATGTTCATATGATAAAAAGCATTTGAATTTCAAAATATTTCTTTTTTTTATTATTATATTATATGGTAATATACGTGGAAATTATATATATTTTTCCAATATCGACATTGATTGAAGGTATTTGGGCATGATTTTAAAATTCAGTAAATACAAAGTGTGAAAAGGAAGTCAAAGAAAGAGGCTAGTGCCTTTAATCAATGGGACAAAAATGTTGCCATCTACTGGGGCCAGCCAGCCCATTAGTTTAAAAATTAATATAATGATTAATATTTAATTGCTAATTAAGGTTATAATCTTTTTTTTTTTTTTAAAGGAATTAAAGTTGTAATTTTAGTAAACACAATAGGTAGACAAGTCAAACCCAAGTGACTTTGGTCATCCAGCAGCTCTCTAACATAATGAATTAATTTCCCTTAAAAAATGATATCAATTTTTTATATATTTTTTGGTCTTAAAATTTAATTTTACTTCATCCATAATTATTATATTATAATAAAATGTTTTTTTTTTTAAGGAATAATAAAATGTTTTAAACTCTTGAAATATTGCATTTTTAAGTAATGGTAGTATAGACTAAATTTATTAACTTATGTAGTAAGAACCAAAATGTCTATTAAAATAAAACTCAATTAATTTTTTTAAAAATTATTTTAAAGTTTATATAAACTTATCATGTTTTGTTTATTAAGCTTTTTAATTTTTATTTATTCGTAATGAATGTTTGGAATTTTATTTTTTCATATTATAAAATTTTTATGGTAAAAATAAGATTAATGAGAAATTGGTGATGAAAATTTAATATTAAAAATTTATATTAATTTTTACTATTATAAATATTTGGCATAGTGGTGTAAGGAGATTTTTGTTCTCCTCTCTATGCTTTTTTGAGATTTGTTTGGAGTTTTATCTGTATTTAGTATCATGTTAAGTCTTATCTTTTTAGATCTAGTATAGAACTTAATTTTTTTTTTTTTAAAAAAATTAGGTTAGAATAACAAATTTGAAGAAAATTTATAGCTTAATGCAGATGAAAACTCAAAGGAACTAGTAATTATTATCAATTCTTTAGTGATGATTTACATATATAGATCCACAAAAGGAATTTCCAAAAGTTTTATACTTCTTATTAGAGTTGATTCAATCTTCTGGTTCTCAAAATTAGTTATATAATTCATGACTCTTGATCTGTGTATTTGTATGGTTAAATTTTTGGTTGATTATTTCTTGAGTGGAAGAGTTCTGTTTGATTTGTTGTAATGTTGTTATCTTAAATGGAATTTAAATTCCTGTTCAAAACAAAAATAGTTGATCTAAAAATAACCGAATCATTTTAGGATTAACAAATTTTGGAGTTTTTGAATTCGATTTTCAATCAAAATCTAAATTATCAAGAAAAAGCAGAATTGTAATTTAATCCCATTAAATTCTAAATAAGATCAACACAAATTACATAACTATTTGACAATTACTAAAAGATTTTTCCAATTTGGCATTATATATATATATATATATATTGAATAGAACCGGATAATTTGATTGGTTAATATATTTGAGAGTAATTTTATGTAGGAGCCTTAGTGCAAAAATGACGTAGAGATTTTTACAGAAGGGTTCTTGAACCGTCTAGACAAGCAGCGGGCCAAGTAGAAGAAATAGTGGTTCGGGACAGCTGTGATTTTGGACCTTGCAAGTACTTGATCCAAAGAAAAATGGTCCAACGGATCCGAGTCATCGCCTTTGACGATGAGCAACGTCGTTTTTCGACCAAATTCTTTCATTTGGGTCCTTAATTTTATCGTTTTTCCGTTTATGGAAACTTTTTGAATTGTTTATAACTTTTGGTAGGAATTCTGAATTTAGGTGCCGTTTGTGGCGCTTTCCTTATTTTAATCATTATGTTTTTCTGGTGTAATATTTCAAAACTGCTATTTTTAACAGTTTTCATATTTGTATCCGTGTCTAGGGTTTTGGGACCTCTATTTAAACTTCTACTTTGCCATGTGCTTTGACTATTTTTCTTAAAGAAAATAGACATGGATCAAATTATAGAATTGACTAATTAACTTATGAATCTTATTTTATTTTATTTTTGTCCCTTAAATTTCGTTTTTAAGTTGTAAACCATGTTAATTAGATTATATAAGCTAAGCCTTTAATCATATCAATTATTATTATTCCACTAAAATGAATAAATTTTGTGCATATATAAAATGTCAAACATTGTAGGAGGAATATTTAGCTCTCAATTCGCAACTTGTTTTTAGACCTTATTTGACAATTACCTAAACACTATTTAGATTAAGTCTTATTTATATTAGGTGTATACATCAATCTAATAAAATAAAAATATATGAAGTAAAAAAAATATTAATATCTTTTCACTAAGTAAAAAATAAATAAAAGTATTATATTAACTAGAATATCTCATCGCTCATTGATTTAATATATGAGATAAATTTATTCAATTGATGTGGGCAAAAAATTTTCCTCCAGTTATAGTTTTTACCAAGTTAATTTATTAGAGTTGAAAAAGTATGTATAAGAATTTTCTGTCAACTAGGGGAAGAAAGTAATAAAGTAATTTAGGGAGGGCAAAAGCAAGTGGAGATACAAGCTCTAATAATTAATGATTATGATCTAAATTTTCAACTTATGATGTCATTAATTAGGTAAAAAGTGTCTTTTTTTAATTAAAAAAAACAAAACAAAACAAAAATTTCAAGCTTTTCCCCCACTAAATGTCCATTTCAAGCTTTTTTTTTTTTTTTTTTTTTTTTTTTTTCTTTAGTCATTCTTTCCTAGTTTCAAAGTAAGGATAGTCCTATTACAAAAATTTGTCAACAATATTGACTCAATATGTACTTAATTTGTTCACCAAACAGTTTACTTTTTCTTGTGTTGAAAATGTAAACAAAAATGTTGTGATAATGTAATTTTGATTTGTATAGGGAAATGAAAGAATATGATGTGGGTTGAATGAAAAACAGAAAAATGATAATTTATGAACTTAATGCTTTAAAATTTTAATTTGGATGTGTGATATTAAATTCATGACTTTGGTTATCTCACAAAATTTCTTGCATAATCTCCCTAACGACACACTTCAAGCCACACATGTTTTGATGCTTATTTGGAGATTTTTAAAAAAGAGGTGTAATCAATAACTGAATCCCTAAATAGGCACTAAATTACTGTATTATTAGTCTAATAATTCAGAAAAACTTACTTATAATTAAATATTTTTCTTATTAATTGAATTTAAAATTTAAAATTTTACCATTTTGAAAATGATTTCAATAAATTTATTATAAGCTATTTTGCTTTATTTTTCTTGAGTAATAAACTCAATCATGTCTTAATTCTTTTAAGTCGAAAATATTATATTTTAGGCTAAGTAATATTAATGAATTCATATAATACAAGGAAAAAAAACTAACGGCATTCTCCTTACAATCTTTAGGTAAGTTCAATTTTAATTATTTAATTGAATTCCTCATCAATAAACCTTATGATATATAGTTATATATTATATGTTAACTGTTAAGCTTTTTTTTTTTTTTTTTTTTAACAAAAATAGAAGGTAGTTAGACTATCTAATATTGTCTAATAAAAAATATTAGACAAATCGCTTATGATAAAGTGTGTGTGAATTATATAAGTTAGCACGTCTTTATAAAATTACTATGATTTTATAAAGAAATATGGCGTATTTCTAACCTTATGTATATATTATTATTTAAAAAAAAAAATAGAAAATATTAGTTTCATCACACACTATACACACATTTTGGACAGATTCTCACTATACCTATATCGAGAGTCAGAACTTTAGATATCTTCGCAAATGAGATTATAAGACATGCAACATAGGTCACCAATCCTAAATTATCAACTTTTAAAAGTTTTCTTCAACTAGTTTCCGTATCCAACTTGTTATTTAGGATTACCATTCATTGTACATGGATTTAAAACTGAAATCTAACCGATAAAATTACAATCAAACTCGGTTGCTGCTTCGGAAAAAGCTAATTCTCCATCCTTCAAATTAATGACTTCATGCAATTACCTTTTGAAACATAACAATCATAATCAAGAAAAAAGAGAAATATATATATATATTTAACTTTTTCTTCGCTTTTGGTGTTCTTGACCTCATTTTTCCTTTTATTACTCTGTCTTTACGTTTAATAGAATGAAAGTTGAAACTTTAAATAAGATAATGATTTATGCATGACTTAATTAGTCTACTGCTTATTGAAGCATTAGAGTAAGCCATCTTTATTTTTATTGATATTTATTAAGTTTATATTTTATTGATTAATTTTATTTATATTTAAAATTGATATAAAAAAACAGATACTCGATTATTCGAGTACTAACTGGGCCTATCCACCGACTAAAAGCTGATTGAGTTCAAGCCGATCATAAGCAAAATCTTGACTATGTATACTGGGAATACAAGTGTGCTTCATTTTTTTATATCAAGCTTTTTGAATGGAAAAGGTATGACATATTAAAATTTATGGCTCATATCGATGAAATTCATTTGCACAAAATCAATTGGCTTGTTGATATCTCTTTTTCAGGTTCGATTCGGACTGACATCATCATCAGTCCAACTATGAAAGCTTTAATATAAATCTCAGGATCTAATTCGTTTAGACATGAATCTCTGATACCATATTAAAGTTCATAAACTCATAAACACATAAACTTATAAATGAATAAGTGTTGAAACCCACTTATATAAAATCAATTGATTTATACTAGATCCAACACTCACTTATAATCTCTTTATATATTTTGTCATTATGCTCTTTGGCAGTTATAAAGCAAAGTCAAATATGTAATCCACAGCCTACCGACATTGGATATGGCTAATATGAAAGGAATATATATAATCTATTAATTTTATATATATATATAAATTTATTAATATAATTTTTATACTTTTATGAGATTGCAAATTGTAGGTTCTTGTCCTTTAATTTGTACTTCCTTGAATTATCCTTATACTTTGTATGGGAGAAAATAAAATAAATGGGTGAAATCTGGAAAAGTGAATAAGAAAATTATTTTTCTTACCTTGTTTTAAATTAAAAGGAAAAATAACTGAAAAATAAAAAAAATATCGATATTTTTTCAAAATGGACATTCAAATTATATTAGTTAATATCTTTTTATCTATTAATTTGATTATATGAGATAAAATTATACTTAGTGTAAGTAAAAATTTTATATAAATGAAAAGAAAAATGTGATACAAAATAATTCAATTTTTTTTTTTTTTATTTATGTTCATAAAAACTTATCTCTCCAAATTGAAGTGAAACAACAAATTAACTAATTAAACCTTAATTTTAAATTAGTTAGGAGTTACACATGAGATATAATCTAACAATAAGAGTATATGTCATCTAAACGGACAATTGACTCAGGATTGAATTTTCTTTTTTCCAATGCTTAAAAAAAAATAGTTGGGAGTCAGTTTATATATATATATATATATATATATATATATATATATATATATATAATTTTTTTTCTCTTTTATTTTATTCAATTTTGAGTTATTTCTTTAAAAATATTTTAGTCCGTTTGAATCTTTTTTATTATTTCATCTCATGTGATCATCTTCAATCTTCCTCTTTCTTATCTTAATTTATCCATTTTAAAATGCTCTACTTCTAGTTGTCTAACATGACTATACATATTGAAGTGAAAGTGGAAAGAAAATTAATTAGTATAAAATTAACCCTCTTAATTAGTATATTAAAAAAAAAAAAGGTCTTTTAAAAAATTTAAGGAAAAACGATAATTTTATAAAATTTATTCTTAGTTTTCTTCCTGATATTTATTTTCTATCCGAACAAAAGAGAGAAAATAAATTTTATTTTATTTTTTTCTTTCCATTTCCTCTCCCTCTTATATTTTATCTTTCAATTTTCCTTCCCCCTTCTTTTTCATCTTCTAACCTATTGAGTTTTTAATATAAATTTAGGAGAACTAACTTTAAAAATTAGCTATTAAAATTGGAGAGTCCATTTTTATATTAATCAATGTATGACTTTTTTTTTTGCATATAATAAGCAGAATGTTGATGACTTTGTCACCACTCTCAAGCTCATATTATAATATATGTACCTATCCCATATATATGATCTCATAAGTAAAAAACTTAATTAGTTTATGGAATAACTTTTTATTATAGTATTGAAGAGGGGATTAAAATCGTTGAGGTTCGAATCCTGGCTGAGATTTTATGGGATAATTTAAAGATTATAAAGTAGGCTTTTTGCGCATGGTGTATAACTAATAAAGATATGTACCTATCCTATATGATCTCATAAGGAAAAAACCTAATAAAGATATGTATTTATCCTATATGATCTCATAAAGGAAAAACTCTAATTTAAATGCTATAATTAGAATTAGGATCAATAAGACTATACCATACATGTTTTTTTTAGTATTTTTTTTTAATTAAGCTGTGATTAGATGTTTGAGTATTTACAATCTCACAGTTTTAAAGACTAACTTCAGTATAATACTTCTTTAAATTAATAGTAATAACTAAAGAAATGCACAATTTTTTTTAGTCTAACTACATTATCAAATTGGTTAAAGGAAACAAGTAGTAATGGATATAAATATCTTATAAGAATAAATATTCTTACAATAATTTTAATTTTAACCATAAATTATCATAAATGTAATAATTCACTAGCTTATTTTTATATTATAAAATTACAAATGAAATATATATATGATAAGTGAAAGGAAATATAATGTTGACAGTATAGAAGAACAAGCGGAACACGTTGATGTGGTAGTACTGCAAAACTAGGTTTTTTTTTTTTTTTTCAAGAAATATTACATACCATGCATATATCATTATAGTGTCAAGTATATAACTGACAAATATTAGCCCTTTCATCCTAAATTGATAATTCACTATTTCTTTTTCATTTATTTTTCATCCGTCCAAAAATTTAGTTCATTTTATATTTTTAAATATTAGTTTATAATGAAATTCTTATATTACTCTTTGTTAGTTGTATTGATTAGTTGTGTAATCAATGTATATATATTAAACAAAGTGTATATAATTAATGTGTTATTATTAAGGAGTAAGAATATTTTAGAAAATTTACATGACATTAACTAATTTTCTTAATTTATATGTAAATGCAAAGTGGACTATCGATTTGGTACGAATAAAGTATAACCCAATTTAATTAAAAAATAAACTCAAACAAATTAAATATTTTTCGTTTATGAATGTGGGGTTCAAACTTGAGATCTCTTAATCTCAAGGTAAGGGTGTACATGAGTTGGTTTGACTGGTTTGTAAGTAATATGTCAAACCAAACTGATATCGTCAGTTTGATAAATCTTCAAATCGAAACCAAATCAAAATTATGTGAAATCAATAATTTTGAGTTAGTTTGGTTTATTAAAAATTATATCAGATTCAATTTAAACCGAATTAAATTTTATATCAATTTTAAATTTGAATCGATTTCCGTTAAATACTTATTTGAACTTTTAAAAATTGTAAAAAACAAAATATATATATGAAATAGACAAAAAAAAATTAAGAAATGAAAAGAGATTAACATTAATCTTATTTAGATTAAAATTATAATCATTAAAATGAAAATGAAAAAATAATGCAATATTTTAATAAATATAAAATATTATTAAATGAAATTACTAAGAAATTATCTCCTAAAATATTATTAAATGAAATTATTATAAAATTCAGTTTTCTTATTTTTTGAATCATGATCAACCTTATATATTTATAAATCATGATTTTCGATTTGGTTTAGATGAATGATTGATTTGATCGGATTAAAATTTTTTTGTCCAACCCTAATATCAGGGCTCAGTCTTTAACTATTTAGATTAGGCCTTGGCACTGGGTAATTAAGGTAGAATCAAGAATACAAGCAGTATATTGGACTTGGTATTCATATCATAATATTAATAAGGTCAAAAAAATACACCTTTTACTTTTGGAGAAACAACAAAATAGTGATCCAATTCAAATATGAATATACATAAAATTTTAAATCTAAAAGTGCACAAATAAAAGGCTAACTATTCAACTCAGCCAACTATTTATGATGAGATTAAAAGATTAAAAAAAAAACTATTTTTTCTCCTTATAATCTGAGTTTTATTTTGATTAATAAAATCACATTGTACTAACACACATTGGCTATCTATCAATAGGGATATATGCGATCCAATTTAGTGCATTGTTTTAAAAATAAAAATAAAAAATTAAAGGGATAAGGTGTAAATATATTCTTACCCTGTGTTTGGGAAAATTTTTAGAGAGGAAAGAAAATAAAGAAGGAAAATAACTTTTATTTTCCTTCTTTTATTTTCCTCTCTTTTGTTTGGATAATAAGGAAGAGGAGGGAAAATAAATTTATTTTCCCTTTCCATCTTTTCTTCTTTATTTTCTTTTCAATTTGGAGAGAAAATAATGAGAGAAAAATAAAATTTATTTTCTTTCCCTCTTTATTTTTCCTTCTTTCCCAAACAAAGGAAATTTGAATTTCTTCCTTATTTTCCACCCATATTTTCCTTCCTCTCTTATTTTCTCTCAATCCAAACATAGGGTTAATATTTAGCTAAAAATACAAATCAATACTTAATATTTTTCAAGACGCGAATATGCCATGGTACTGTGTTATGGAAAGTAACAATAGAAGACCAATCTTTTTATTTTTAATTGAAGGATAATTATTTTTTCTTGTATAGCCATTTTTATCTTTATCAATTTAACAATGTTCTATATAAGTTTTTATATATTTTTTACGTTAATAATATTATATATATATTCTTTATGTTTGAATATTTCAATAATATTAGTTGAGATTTCTATTGATTTTTTATAATTACTTTTAACGTAAATATAATAAATTTTTTTTTTAAATGAATTCATTTAAATATATCTAATTCTATTTTAAAATTATTAATAGTGATCTCAAATTTTTATTATTTGAAAATTATTTTCAAAAATTTAACATGACTAGTAGATTTTATTTTTATTGAAAACTTATGGGTGTTCTTTTTATTCTCTTTATTATTTATTTGGTACTTTTTTTTTTATCTTTTTACAATTATAATTTCCGTTTTTTCTTTCCATCCAAATAAAATAACATTATTTCCCCTCCATTCCCTTTATTAATCAAATTTTAATTTACCAAACAAAATAAGTTGAAATTATCTCCCCTCTCCTCCCTTTAAAATAACTTCCTCTCCTCTTTCGTCTTGTTGCCATGCATAGTGTTAAAGATGAACGAGTATTTTCTTCTCTCTTTTTTCTCTCAACCTCTTCGTTTTCTTTGCCCCCGCCTCTAAGGTTCCTGTCTGAAGTACCCTCTAGTGGCCTAGGCCACTAGAAGAGCTCCCTCTTTTTCTCTTTTCTTACTATTTTTCTTTACCTCTCTTGTTGTTTGTGGTTTTTCTCTTTCTATTTTTATAGATTGTTGTTGCTTGGCAGGATTGGGTCTTTGTTTTGTTGGATCTTCATCTGTGGCGGCGGTATAGCTCTAATCTCCGATGAATCTGTCCAGATCTTCCAACAATTCACCTCATTTTTTGCTCTGGTTAGGTGTGGTGACAATTGGAGGAGGGAAGAGATGACTAGTTCTAGCCTTGGTTTGAAGCGATATGTGTTCTTCGTTGCCGATCTGCATCCTGAGTTGCGTTCCTTGCCCTTTGACAGAGGCTCAAATCCTTCAAAGAGCTGGTTGTTCAAGCGAAGGGATTTGGATCTTTGTCAAGTAAACTCGTTTTTCTGATTTTGTTTTGAAGGGGTGAACATCTGTTGAATCTTGTTGGCGCAAAAATTTTGGAGATGGTTTAGGCACATCTCCCTTTTTGGTGGCGGTACCATCACTCTTGAGGCTCTAAGAGGCGGCGACTGTGGAGGTTGTGGCTATGGAGGATTATGAAAGAGGGCAGAAGTATCAGGGGTGTTTGCGTAATTTGGCCTGTTGAATAGGCTTGTGCATATGTTCCTTCACAGTTTTTAGGGTTGTGTTTGTTAGTTTGGACTTTAAGCCTATGTGTAAAAATCCAAAATTGGATAGTTGAATTAGGACCCTTTGTCCTTTTAATAGTAATGATGTAGTTATTGAGCCTCCCTCATGTATAATATTTATTGTACTGACTTAGATTTCATGCCCTTTTAATAATAGTTTTTTCTTATTTGGGCAAAAAAAACTTAAAGATGAAACAGTGTTACACAACTTGTTACCATGAGAAATTATTAGGTAGGACGGTACCATACTCTTCTTATTTATATAAAAGTGAATCCACATGAGTGTTTCTCCACTTTAACCACACATAAATGTAAGTAGGAGGAGTATGTTATCGTCCTATCTAATAATTTCTCTATTACCATTGTGAATTTGTAACTAAATGTGAATCATATTGTAATTCAAATTCAAATATTAATTATGCACAAGACTTATCCTTATTTTTCATTTGAAACGTATCAATTCGGTGTAAATATCAATAAAATTTTCCACTGACTTAGAAAATCACGAAGAAAAAAATTTCGAGAAATTAGTGAATTAAGATATATATCTTAAATTTGCGTCTATTGATATTTTTTAATAAAATAATTATGTATTAATGGGTAAATATTTAAATTAAATTAGATGATATTATGAATTAATTTTTATATATATGGTACCAGGAGCGGAACTAGAAAATAAAAAAAGGGGGGCGAAAATTTTTTTTTAACCAAACTCATAACTATATAAATTAGTATAGTGCTATATTTAATTTTCATTAATCATTAAAATATTAATTATGCATATATAATGCACAAATATATATAAAAAAAAAATCTAATTTAATATTCAATATTTTCCTAATGAGTGTATAAAAATCATAAATTTTAAATATTTTTTCAATAATTGAAGGAGGAGGACTATTTCTTTTTTTTATGGGGACTATTTCTTTTTTTTTTGGAGGAGCAATATATAGTATATATATATATTTATAATATAAGTAAATTTTTTTTTTTTTTAGGGGGGCCACTCTACCCCTAAGGTAGTTTCACCCTACTTAATGGTACTAATAGGAATGTCAATGGCGTGAGGCGGGAGCAGGGATACCATCCCCCATCTCCATCTCCACCTTAGCGTGGAATTCTCATCCCCATTCACGCCTTACAAATGGGGACAATTTAGTCCCCATCCCCGCAGGGATCCCCGTCCCCACAGGGATCCCCATTCCCCACTTGAATTTTTTTTTGTCTTATCTTAATTCAATTTTTGATACTTTTATATAGTAGAATTTAATGTATAAAAATTTAAAAATTAGACTTTATTTATGTTTAAATTCACAATATATATAATTGGAGATATTTTGATTATTAGTACTACTTATATATTTTATTAATTTTTTTTATGCATTACTTATATATATTTACTTATTAATATATATATAGTATTACTAATATATTTTTTTATATTTATAAAATTCATAAATAATGGTTGAAAAATAAGAATAAATTTATTTAGAAAATGTTAACAAATTCAGACATACAAAGTATCAACCAAATAAAATTAAAATGTAAATACGCCTAATATATTAAAAATGTTCT
>CATKHJ010038934.1:0-14634 GCA_949750685.1 Vernicia montana | reverse complement strand
TCTAAAGCATCAAATCCAATTAAAATAAACCTTTCCTTCTCTTTCATCTTCTTCACATAGTTTAGGTTTGATGTTTTCATTTATTCCTTTATTACTTCTGTTATTTCCTTTATTGTTTTAATTTAATTCATGCATTGTATAATTGTTCATGCATTATAATTGTTCATGAAATCTTTTTAAACCATTGCGTATTAAACTTGCCAAACTAATTAAATGAACAAAAACTTAGTCCCCGAATCTTTTTTGGTAATCGAGGGCTAGTGCACTTTTCCATTGGATAAATACTTGGAGTCATTTATCAGATTTTTTCCTTAACTTTTCCCAAATAAAATAAAATTAAGGTGGCGATTCCCAAATTAATTTTCAAAATCAACCAATCCAAACCCAAGGGTTCCATCGTGAGTTCAAACCCAAATGAGCATTTCAATCCTCTCTAGCGGATCGGACTGGTGCTCGGGCGAGGCCTCACAAGTGGGTATATGGATTGTTGAACAAATTGTTAAATTTGGGAGATTTAAACTTTGGGTAAGGTGAGTGATTAAAGGGGGAAATTATATAATTTGATTTCTTAGCTTTAATTGGTGTAAAATGAGCTTAATTGAAGGTGGGATGGATGAATTAGTGAATTTGTATATAAATTGTGAAATTCTTTGAGCCATGGTAACAAGAAGGCCACGACAATTAAAGAATTGAACTTTAAAAAATTCAAGTAGGGATTTGTTAAGGGTAGGCTACGAGATTCCTTGAAAGACAATAAGGAAGTTGAGTTTCTCTTAGCTAGGGAATAAATATATTATAATAAATTGGTGATGAAATTTAAAGATTTGGAACTAAAACGGGCAAATTTGATTAGAAAAGCATGAATACCTGTTCGAATAATTGAAGGAAAATTTAAGGAAAATATGAACATTAAATCCTTACCTTAAATTTCACAAAGGGATGAAATATGCATGTATAAAAATAATAGAAGTTAGATTAAAACCAACCATAATTATGTGAATTAATAATTATAGATAAGCTGAATTAATTTTAAGTTTGATATATGAAATTTCAGTTTACTAGGATTAGGATTATAAAAAGAATTAAGGTAGCTAATGAGTTGAATAGTTGATTAAATTGTTTGTTTGTATTTAATATTTGTAGTACCTAGAGGTGAGTCAAGGGAAGGAAATTCAGAGTGAGTGCGATCACCCATTTTGTTTGCTATAGGAAGAGGAAGTTAAGAGTTGAAACACATTTTATCGGAAGGTGAGTAGTTAATATACTATTCTTAATTGCTATTTGAAATCTTAAGCCATATTCTTTTTTAACCACCTTGAATATGCATTTCAATATGACTAGAACTTCATATTAACCATGAGTTCTATTGTAAATCTTAATCGTTGTATATCTGAATTTTATTAAATTCTCCATCTATATTTTATTTAAGTGCTCCTATAAGTTTATTGATATTTCTATAAGGAAACTTGTCACACCCCACCTTGGGCAGTGCGACAGTCCTAGGGCATGAGTAGGCATAAGGCCACCAACCACCCGTAGAACCCATAAACATAACATTTCCGCACAGTATCATTACAACTAAACATACAACTCATACCCAGTATTTCAACCTGAAACATACATATCCATACATACATATGCATTCTCATAACAATACAATATCTTGCTCATAACATCTCATATCACATAGTTAATACATATAACTAACTCTTCAATAATGCCACTAAGGCCAAAATAATATCTCTCCCTTACACACGCATGGAGCATCTAGAATAGACTTCAATTACATAAAAATGGAGGAGAAATTACGTTAATCCACTTGGTTCTTTGGAAAGGAGGATGCCTGAAGAACCGAACCGATGAACTTCTGATTTCCTGAAAAAATTGAATCACTAATGAGATAAAGCAGTGAGTAAAGAATATACTATCATACCTTTCAACTTGGGATTTTATCATATCAATAGAATAGTTCTGGGTTAGGTTTCACAGTACATAAACATATAGAATCATATGAAGAATGGATATCAATTTAGTTTGATGGCCATAGATACATATTTATATAGAAATCAAGTAGAGGCTTCCATACAAGCATACTTCATATAATTAAGCAAAAACCTCCTTACAGGTATGCTTTGAGTAAAATGAGTAGAGGCTTCCTGTAATATCCTGGACTTTGTCAGTTCTTAATATGAATAGTAATGTCATTGAAAGCCAAAACGAATGATTATAGAGATAATGAGATCAATAGGAACTCAAACGGGACCCGGTTAAATGCAAATAATTTTTTTTTTAAAATTAATTTTATTTATGTGATATTATGATATATATGAATTCATAACAATGTTATAAATATGATTAATGAAATAAAGTCAATGAACTGTATCGATATCGGTTATAACAAGGAACATAGTAAAAGAAGGGTAAAACGGTCATTTCGCAAAAGCTGTCGAAATGGAAAATTAATTGTACAAGAATATATGAAATACAGTGTGAGGCCCAATTATGTATGAACATGGCCAGCCCACTATGGTGATGGAAGGGAAAATTTAATTTATATAGTATGGAAAAATTGGTCAAAGTGAGATTAATGAAATGGACCCCACCATTTAATTAGGCAAATTAACATATTAATAAGGAAGTTTCATGGAAATTTTCCAAAATCAAAATATGGTCATATTTATATATATATAAATGAATATTTTAAAAATCAAATTTGGCTAAAAAAAAATAGTAGCCATTGGATCAAAATTGGAACATCTCCACCATCCATTCATGATAATGATGATATAAAAGTTAGCTTTTTCTTCTTTTTATCTCATTCTCATCTTCCAAAAAAAAATCCATCAACTACAGCCCATATTCTCTTTTGCCCTTTTAGGATTGTGGTTCGAGCGGAGCTTCGAGCATAGATGCAGCAGCATTACGAGGAGTTTAGTTCGACAGTCGGGTTGTAAGATGTACGGTTACTACTGAGTCAGATGCAGCAGTCGATGGTGGTTCCTAGCTAGCTCCTCCGACTGATCCTCCAGCATGCCAGTGATCCGTCCACTCACCCTATATACATCCCAGCAGGATCCTCATCTGCGCACTGATCCTCCATCCCCGCAAGATCCTCTGCCAATCGGATCTTAGGTCAATGTATTAATACATTATTATATTTATATATATTTATTTAGTAATTGTATTTTATTATTGTAAATATTTTATTTGTACATATTATTGCATTTATTTATAAAACATATTATTTTATTATTTTTTGTTGGGTCAATATTACCATTTATGCATTCTAACTAAAAAACAAATATATATATATATATATAGAACGACTAAAAAACAAATATAAATAATATAATAAAAAAACTAGCCAATAAAATTAGTGACTACCAAGACGCAATCGCTACATAGTTGCAAAAACACTCTCATACTTGCTATTCGACGATAAGTTTAGTGATAACATCTTGCTTATTAGCGACTATGTAATATAGTTAGTAAGTAGCGACTACAAATGATATCGTTGTTAAACAATGACTATTTACTCGCTAAATAAATTTAGTTACTAGAAAAATAACGATTATGTTTTTTAATTGCAACGTAGTCGTTAGTTTCATTTAGCGACTATATTTAAGGGATTAACGACTAATATTTGAAGTCGCCAGGGACGGATCCATCTTTGCATTTGGGGAGGGGCAAACTAATTTATATAACTAATAACACATATTGCTATTAAAAAGTCATAACATCAAGTTAAACTAACACAATAACAATATAAAATATATTAAAATTTAGATCTTCGTTCTTTTAAATCACGAAAATCATCTACAAGTGAATCTAAGCTAAACTTTTTGGCAATTTGTTTTTCAATATACACTAACAAACAGTCTGAAAGAAATTCATCTTCCATCTTATTATGAAGCGTTGTCTTGACAATATTCATTGCTGAAAATGATCGCTCAGTTGTAGATGTAGAAACTGGAAGTGTGAGAATAAGAGTTACCACCCTATACACAAGTGGATAAATTTCTGATTTTCTAGTTTTCACCATCCATTGGCACAAATCAGAAATAGTTGACAACATTTTAAAATCAGAAAGTTGTCTTACATGTTCAAAATGCTCAAATTGCACCTTCAATTGTAACATCTCATGTTCTGCAAAGTCTAGTAGGTAAAACTTTTATACCAACTTGTGAATATCATCAATTCTGAATAACAATTGCATCTCTCTTGAATCCAAAGCTGAACTAAGAATAAGTAACTCTACTGTATTGTCATTGAACTTATTGTTCAATTCTTATAATTGGGTATCTATCACAGCATTGAAAATGTCAACTTTGTAATGATACTCTATTGTAATATCACTGTCTTGATGGCGAGCCCTTCCTCTTCTTACAATATAATGAGCACTCAAATCATACACAAGTATATTAATTGCTTCACAAAAAGATTTCACCTTTGCAAGTAAGCCATCCCATCCATCATCTCTCAATTTTTGAATCAATGCCTTAGTAGATGAAACAAGATGCATTGCATTCAAAATATCCTGAGATTTAAGTTGTAAGGCCTGACAAAGCAAGTTAGAAATCCCTAAAAAATTTTCCATGAGATGCAAAATAAAAACAAATTCAAAAGAAGTCATTGCCTCATATGTTGCATCCACTTCTCCGTGCTGAGCAGGTGTAGCCCCATCCTCAATAATGTTTACTAAAACTTCACATGTTGCACTAAACATCTTGATTAAACTAGAAATAGATTTTAAATGAGAACTCCAACGAGTATCACTTTCCCTTTGTAAAGAACCAATTTGGTTAAGTCCTTTTCCACTCTCAAGTACATCATTTGCAAGTAAATGAGTAATATTTTCAGCATGGGCTGCTTTCAATTGGTCATTATGCTTACATGAGGCACCAACAATGTTGATGATGTTGTGTAGCTTGGTGAAAAAGTGATGAATAGGGATAGCTTCCTTTGACGCCGTAACTAATGCCAACTGTAAAAGATGTGCAAAATAATGAACATAGTAAGCATAAGGGCATTCAGTTGAAATTAATGCTTGTAAACCATTCCACTCTCCTCGCACATTACTTGCACCATCATAACCTTGTCCTCGAATATTATGAAAATCAAGATTAAGTCTAGATAGGACTGAAAAGATTGCTTCTTTCAATGTTGATGCAATAGTGTCCTTAACATGAACAAGCCCAAAAAACTACTCTTGCACATAACCATTTTTGTCAACACATCTCAAGACAATTGACATTTGTTCCTTCTTCGACTGATCTCTAGCTTCATCAACAATTATGCAAAATTTTGCATCATCAATTTCCTCACGAATAACATTCTTGATTTTAGATGCTATGACTTGCAAAATTTATTTTTGCACTCCTGGAGATATGTATGTGGTATTTTTTGGAGCTTTATCTATAACTTTAGCTACTTTGTCATTGTAAGATCCTACAAAGCTTAAAAGTTCCAAAAACATTTCACGATTGATTGATGTATTAGACTCATCATCACTTCTAAACGCACATCCTTGAAATGCAAGCCACTTGGTTGCATCAATTGAAGCTTTTAGTCAAAGTATATTTTCTACAATTTCTTGAGATGTAAATCTCTGAAAACTATTCATAATATAATATGGTTGATTCATGAGAGTTGCACATGCTTTCTCTGCATTTCGATGAGGAGATGTGAGATTTTTTCCAATATGTGCCAAAAAAAGCACAATTTTTGCCATCTCTCACCTTCTTCCATGTTTGAAATTCATTAACAGTGAATGCATCTGATCTAGAAGGCCCATTTTTTTTTTTTTTTTGGAATAGATAACATGGCAGACAAAATGCAGCATCCTTACTAAGAGAATATTTTAGCCATGATGGAAATAACTTAAACCATGACGACTGAAAACTACGAGCATGTTTTTCCCCAGACTTTGGATATTTTGAAAGTATACATTGATATGGACCATTCTTAATATAAGCTCTCCGAATTTCATCACGTTGTTCAATAAGATACTCCCATATTTGTGGTCATAATCCTGGATCACGCTGCAATAAATTGATATCAAACCCTTCTTTCATTTCAACTCTTTGAGATTTTGTAGGACGATTATCGACATTCAAAGAATTGACATCTATCGAAGAACTCGACTTCTTAGTAGATTATGAAATTTTATCATTCGTTCTTTTATAGAACGATTCGATTGTAGATAGTTTCCCCTTCTATGAAAAAACAAACATAGATAAATAAATTATTATTGTCTAAATCATTCAAGCATGCAACCAATTATGTGGTTCTTTTATAATTTAAACAACAACTAAAATGTTTTGAGCAACAATTAAAATGCTCTCATTCATATCAATTTAAGCAAAATTGTGTACCTGAAATTAGCACCAAGCTCTAGTTGATTTAATCAAACTTATAGAAAGCAACTTTGATGATTAATAGGCTGTTGTGAGGTCTCGCCCGATCGCCCCTCCCCTCGCTCGTAGAAATTCCTCAAGGAAAGGCGAGAGCGATTTTTAAGGGAGGTTAAGGAACGAGTTTTGGTGCTCACGATTGGAAGCGGCTATCGCCTTGGAAAATTGATTTTTTGAAAAGGATTCGGTAGTCGCCACCCTAATTTATTTATATGGGAAAAATTAAGGAAAAACTCATTTTTGACTCCAATTTATTAATCTTAGATTAATTTATCCAGGGATAAAATCACTAATCTTCGAACCAAGTTTGAGCTCGAGGATTAGGTTTTTGGTTTAAATAATCTCGATTTGACACTTAAATTTAAATTGAATTTTAAAAAATGATTTCATGGATGATGGATATTGATGGCAATTTATAATGCATGAGCAGGCATATTTAAGAGACAGATGAAAAAATAAAGAGCGAGTATTTAAAGAGCGAGTATTTAAACATGCACAAGTAAAGGAGAGTATTTCCTGTAACCCTTATGGGTATTAGAAAAATCACAAAATCGCTCATTTACTCCAAAAATGATTAACTAAATAGCATTAATTACAATTTATATGGAAAAGCATAAATTTACATGGAAAATAAATGGGGAAGGGGATTGGTTGGGATTTAGATTTGAGGCTTGGATTCAGATTCCAAGCGTGCTTACGTACCCCATTAAATGAGAATCAAAACCTGCGTAGTTCGTTCCACTATGAGGTGGAAGAGGGGTTTAAAAATCGATCAGATTTGATTAGTTTGGTTTGATTTGAGGTTTGATTGAGGGTAAGAGATTATACCTTCTTTTTGGTTGGTGGAGGGTGAGTGATTTTACCAGAGCGGAGTTCCGTTTCGGAAAGTGAGATGATTTTCAAAAAGAGATTTGATTACTCAAAACTTTAATTAATTAAAATAATTAATTAAAAGGATTAATTAACCACTTGAGTGAAAATTAAATTAAAAAAAAAGAAGATTAATTAATTAATTAAAATTAATTTTTAATTAATTAATTAATTAAGAGTGGGTGGGAATTTAAAAAAAGATTAATTAGTTAATTAAAATTAATTTTAATTAACTAACTAATTAATTAGAGAGAGTAAAACTAATTAGAGAGAGAGAGAAAGAGAAAACAATTGGAAGATTCAACAAATACTTTGAGGTGTGTTTAGAAGTGAAATGGAGTTAGGTATTTATAGAAAAAAAGTGGGTGGAAAAAGACCAAAAAAGGCCTAAAAAGCAGAAAAAAGGAAAGGTAGTTTCGGAATTTCACAAAAAAAATGGGAAAAGGGTAATTTGGGGTACATGGTACGGGCACGCCGCTCGAGGCACCGGGGAGCTTGGCGGAGCCGTCAGAGGGCCTAGCGGCGCGCTAAGCCACCGGCTCGGCTGAGCTAGCTCAGGGTTTTTGGGTCACCTAAGTCGTTTTCAGATTTTTAGGGTCAGTTTTCGGGACACCAGTCAGTTTTTGAATCTTCTGAGTCAGTTTTTGGGATATTCTGAAATCTGAAAAAATTAGCGGTCAGTGTCGATGGATCCGAAATTAATTATCGAACCTATTAGCAATCAGTTTTGGTGAAAATTCAGTCAGTTTTGGAAAGGTTCTGTCTGGTACAGAAAGTTTGATCGGGGTCGGAAATGTGTCAGTCTCATTGTAATATTATGCATGAAAATTTATTTTTTCGAGGGGGCGCTTCCCCCTTGACCCCTGCCCGCTAACCGGCTAGCGGGACCGCCATACCGGCTCTGCGTAGCGCCTGAAATTTAGCAGGTATCAAGCTGCGGCAGCTTAAGGGTGCAAAATTAAGGGTTCACAGAAGCTTGTTTAATCTGTCCCTCCTGTAAATATGAGTTCCAGGTAGTGCCCAAGAGGAAAGATCCTGAGGAAGCCTCTATTAAAGAAGTTAGCAAGGAACCTCCAAAGCCGAAGGAATGGAGGTCTGTAGTGGCCTATAAGCCAATAGTGATTCCTGATCAGCCATTATTAGCAAACAGAAGACCTTTTATTGCATTGCCTAAGCCATAACTTAGACCTTCACCAAGAAGAGAAGGTCAACATAGAGAAGAACGACCAAAGGAACCTACCACCTTCAGGCCAAAACCCCAGCATATAAACAAGTGGGAAAGACATGCACCTCAAAGAAAAAGTGTCTTTAACAGGCTCGGCCCTAAGGAAACTAATAGGCCAATTTTCACAACGACACAAAAGAGGACGTTGCAGAGGCAAAGGCAGAGGCAGGTTGAGCGAGTTGAATAGGCAGCCAAAAAGGAGGAAGTTACAAAAAGGGTGCAAGCTCAAAACAAAGAGAAGGCTGCTGGAGCTGAGGTTCAGCTACAGCAAGATGAAGAGAAGAGGGTTGTATTACGGGGTAAGATATATCATCCTGATAATAAGCCCAAGTCATATAAGGTGGAGGAGATTGGATCGTCAAGGAAACGAAGGAAATTATAGCTTCCTAAACCGAAGTGACCTGATAAGGGAGATAAAAATGAGACAGGTATGGAAAATAGAGGATCAAGCCCGAGGGCAACAATATCAGGAGCCAGTATAAATGTAATTACACTTATGTCTGATGATTTTCTTCCTAAGCCTGGACATCAATCCACTTTAGATGGTCATGTGTTGGAATTCGAGCCCACAAAAAATGATAATGCAGAGGTTCGACAGTCAATTATCCTAGAGGAGCCAGCACTATCTCTTACCCATCATATTCGGCCACTCTATTTCAAGGCCGAGATCAATAGGATACCCATTAACAGAGTATTGGTTGACAATGGGGGAGGGGTTAACATTTTACCCCTAAGACTTTTGAAGAAACTCGACTTGAGTAAAGATGATCTAAAAAAGGCCGATATTTTTATGACCAACTTCATTAGGGGAAAACCATGGCAAAAGGATTCGTCACAGTCCAAATAAAGGTTGGTTGTGAAACTCGTCCATAGGGAATGTTCGTGGTGGATGTTGAAAGAAATTACAACATCCTTCTTGGTCGAGATTTGATTCATTCAAATGGATGCATAACATCTTAAATGCACCAAACATTGATATTATTCAGGAAAGGATATGTAGAGATCATTCATGCATATGCCAATCCCTTCAAAGAGGAAGTGCACATGGCAGATTCCCTATTTTATGACCCATAGACTCGGGTTACTGAGGTAGTTATCTCAGAGGATGGTAAATTCAAAAAGAAATAGCCTGAGATCACCTCTTAGGATCAGTCAAGAATTTTGGCCAATGAAGTATTTCAGCCAACCTCAGTTCGCCTCAAGAGCCAAGCATCCTCCTCAAACTAAATATTAATGTTTAAGTCCAACTAGCAAAAAAAATGTTTGAGGAAGATAATAGATCTCTTCTAAGAATGGGGAATAGTTGTGACCGAGTGCATATATAAAGATGAAGATGAAGATCCATCTGACCAATAACAGCTTAAAGATTTTAAACTAGCATCTCAAAAGCTCCAAAATGAACCCACCGAAGTGCAAGAACCTTTGAAGGAAATCAATCTAGGTACAGAAGAAGATCCTTGGCCTACATTTATCAATGCTAAGTTGAATACTGAGTTTGAGGCCAAATTGGTAGCTTTATTGAAAGAGTTCAAAGATTGTTTCAGTGGAATTATTGTGAGATGCCAGGGCTTGAACGAAGTCTTATTGAGTATCGCTTAGCAATCAAGCCAGGATTCAGGCCGTTCAAACAACCTATGCAAAGAATGTTAAAGGAAGTTGAAGAGTTGGTTCGGCAAGAAATTAAATGACTCATGGATGCTGGGTTCATAAGGACAACCACTTATGTTGAATGGCTTTCCAATATAGTCTCGGTTATGAAGAAAAATGGTAAGCTAAGGATATGTGTGGATTTTAAGAACTTTAACATGACTACTCCAAAGGACGAGTACCTTATGCCGATCTCAAACGTGATGGTTGATTCGGCTGCGTGCAATCTTATCTTTAGATTCATGGATGGACAATTTAGGTATAACCAAATCAAGATTGCCGAAGAAGATGTTAGCAAAATGAGGTCCAAGTGCCTAAAACCGATTGAAGCATATGAGTGAGTAGTAATGTCATTCGGTCTAAAGAATGTTGGGGCCGCTTACCAAAAGGCGATGAATAAAATATTTTATGAAATGATTGAAATGTTCAAGGAAGTATACATAGATGACGTAGTGGTTCGGTCACAGTAAGAAGAGCAACATATTGCGGATCTTCGTAAATCTTTCGAAAGAATGAGGGAACACATATTGAAGATGAACCCTTTCAATTGTGCGTTTAGGGTTTCGATTGGCAATTTCCTTGGATTTTTAGTCCATTAGAGAGGAGTAGAGATTGATAAGAATAAAGCAAAGGCAATCATAGAAGCTTAACCTCCCCGAACAAAGAAAGAGCTCCAAAGACTAATCAGGCATATCAATTTCCTGAGAAGATTTATCAGCAAACACAGCTGAAAAGCTTCGGTCATGGAGAGGACTTTTGAAGATAAAGAATGATAGCGAGTTCATATGGACCGAGGAACATCAGGAATTTTTTGATGAAATCAAAGCCTACCTCACAAAACCTCATGTTATGACCCCGCCAAGGCCAAAATAATTGCTGATCCTTTATATTTCGGTTTCAGAAGATTCCATTAGGAGCATGCTCGTGCAAGAACATGAAGGTTTTGAGCAGGAAATATATTATCTTAGCAAGAGTTTGAATAAACATAAGGTAAAATATACATCGGTTGAGAAGCTTTGTTTGACATTGTACTTTTCATGTACTAAACTAAGATATTACATGCTTCCTATGGTCATCCTAGTAGTTAGTAAGATTGATGTTATCAAATACATATTGTCTCATCTTTTTCTGAGAAACAAAATGGGTAAATGAGCTGTGGCATTATAAAAGTTCACGTTGCAATATGTTCCCCAGAAGTCCATTAAGGGACAAGCATTAGCTGATTTCTTAGCCCATCACCCAATTAAGTAGGAGCCGAATGAAGATATTAATTATGTAATTGGTGATAATTGGAAAATGTGGTTTGATGGATCAAAGACTACAAGTTCGGCTGGTGAGGGTATAGTATTAACTTTACCTAGAGGCATCTCAACAAAGCTGGGGTTTGTACTCGGTTTCCCATGTACAAATAATCAAGCCGAGTATGAAGCTTTAATTATTGGTCTCGAGATCCTCACCAAACTTGGAGTACGTTTGGTGGACATAAAAGGAGATTCTTTACTGGTCATAAAGCAAGTATATGGAGAGTATAATTGTGAGTCAACCGCACTTCGTCCATATTGCAATAAAGCTATGCATCTCCTTAACAGCTTTGAGCACTTTTCTTTAGAGTTCACTTTAAGGGCTGAAAACGAAGAAGCAAATCAAATAGCACAGGGGGCATCTGGGTACTTGGCTTGGTATGGTGAAGTTCCTCTAAAGTACAGAGTGACTTTAGTTTTGTGCATCAAAGGCATAGATCGGTTGGAGGAACAAGTTTAAAAGTACAAAAGTATTTTTAGCATAGATTTGACCAAGGATTGACGAATTGAGTTAATAGAATACTTGAAAAACTCGTCCTCAGGGGCAGACCACAAGTTCAAATTCATAGCCTCGAGATTTTGGGAAGACGGTGGACAGTGGTATCGAAAACACCCCAGTAGAGAATTACTACTATGCCTCGGCCCAAAGGAAGCTATGTTAGTAATGGCCGAGGTCCATGAGGGACTTGCAGGAGCTCACTAGTTTAGCAAATTAATGGGACAACTTATAGAGCAACAAGGTTATTGGTGGCCGAGCATGGAAAAATATTGTTTCAGTTATGCAAAAGGATGTGAGACCTATCAAAATCATGGTCCGATCTAGTTAGCACCTGCAGATGAGCTCCATTCAGTAATCAAGCCATGGCCATTTAGAGGATGGGCAGTTGATATAATTAGCAAAATTTATCCACCATTGTCTAAACAAATTCTTTTATTTTAGTGGCCACGAATTACTTCTCCAAATGGGTGGAAGCCATCCTATTGAAGGTTGTGAACCAACAGTCGGTCATAAAGTTCTTTAAGAAATATATTCTGCACCAAAGTGGTTTACCCTAATCAATCACGACCAATTAAGGAACAGTTTTCAAGGAGAATAGGTTAAGGAGTTATGTAAAGAGTTCAATATTAAGTTGATTCACTCCATGCCATATTATGCTTAAGCCAACGGACAAGCCAAAGCTACAAACAAATTGATGAAAATGAATATTCAGAAAATGGTGGAAGATAACCCAATGGTTTGGCATGAGTTATTAAGAGAGACCTTATGGGCACTCTGAATTACATTAAAGATGGCTATCGGCACAACTCCATATAAGTTGGTTTATGGGCATAGTGCGATGATCCCAACTGAACTAACAATGAAGTCTTTAAGGCGTAAATTCTAAGATGAACTTTCAGCCGATCGGTACACCCAAGCCATGCTTAGGGAACTGGACGACTTAGATAATGATCGTTTAGCAATATTAGACTACATCCAAGCACAGAAAAAGCAAGTGTAGTGAGCATACAACAAAAAGGTGCAACCTAAGGAGTTCAGGGTTGGAGACTTGGTCTAAAAGGTCATTTTACTGGTAGGATCGAAAACACCTGAGCTCGGTAAGTGGTCTCCAAATTGGAAAGGATTCGTAGTTAAAGAGATTAAAGGAAATGGCGCGTACCAACTCTCAGACCAAGATAGAGAATTGCACGATTGATCAATCAACGACAAGTTTTTAAAACCTTATATATCTTCTCTTTGGGAAAGGTTAGACCGATCCTTATTTGAGCAAAAATGAATGTTAAAAGAAAGGGCTGAACCTTTGGGTTAAGTTTGGCCTAGTTAGATGTAATATGTATCAGTCGGCTTCTATAAAAGCCAACCCCTTTTCATTAAATAATAAAATTTAAAATCTTTTTCGCTCTATTATTATTGATTTCGGCTGATCATAATGGTTTCAGCTTTTATTCATAAGAGATATAATCGGCTTTATAATACAAAAGCAACAAAATAAGTATTGAAACAGAGCTTGGCAAACATACATTTGAAAGTGCACAACATTAAAACGGAAAGACCGACTCCTTTGGCCAAATGAAATTAAAATGCAAGCATTCACAAAACTGTACTATAAAAGATCGGCCTTATGGCCATCATTACAAAATGCAAACTGTTCATAATGGCACAAGAGCCGAGTTTATTACAAAATAGAGAAAAGGTCATCAATGATCTTTGAGATTTATTCATGCTGAGGTTTTTCTGTTGTCAGCTGAGGTTTGAGCCCGCGTGCTTCAAACTACAATTTTTGCTTTAAAGCTAGAGTAGCTTCAACTTTGGCCTTCGTCTTTTTCAAAGATTCGGTGTTGCGTTCTTTCTATTGATCAGCTTTAAAAAGTTGAGCTCTTAATTTGCAAATCTCCTCCTTGTGCCGCCGGATCTCGCTACTCAGGTATTTTTATTGGTCCAAAAGCCCTTGACCTTATTGAACAATATCCATCCCTGTTTGCCTTAGGCTCTGAACTTTATGGCTGGCTTCAGTTATTTGGTCTTAACATTATTGGTGCTTGCACAAGGTGAAGTCAGTAGAGCTGTAAGATTGGGCAAGGTCAGTTAAAAGATTATCAATAATAGCTTTGTGATCGACCATATTGCAAGCCTCAGTGGCATGAGTGGAGATAAAGGTATGAGATTCTCTAACCAAGTTCAAAGAAACGTCATTGATTAAGAGGGCAGGACCAATACTCTTGAGTAAGGCAAGTTTGTTTATGTGCTACTCGATTTGGGTGGATAGTTGAAGATCTTGCTCTACAGCCCAAGGCAGGGCGACTGTTTCAACCATGGGCTTTGAACTAGGTTCGATATCTTTTAGAATTGAATCAAAATTGGTAAAAAAGCTAGTCAGATCATCCCAATCCTCTACCTGTATTCAATAGGTACGAATAAGATAAAAGCAACTTAAATGAATTTACAATTAAATATCGAGTATAATAATTACCGTTGTAGTAATCTTGTCAGTGTCACCATTTTTCTCAGACTGAGCTGGGGGGATATCTTTTGTCTGAGTGTTGACCTTAGTGGTGTGATCCAACTAAGTCAATCTCAATTTTGATCTTGGCAATCAAGTTGAATTGATCTAACATTTCAACTTAGTGTATTTTTCAGATAAAATGACTTATTAGTGCTTGAGAATGAAGAACTTAGAGA
>CATKHJ010038867.1:0-15451 GCA_949750685.1 Vernicia montana | reverse complement strand
CCCATATTTATTTTATTTTTCCGATTAATCTTTCAATATGGGTTTATTTATATCCGTTGAGTGTTTCTCATATAATTATATATAATGAAGCAAAATAATATGAGTTATTTTTATCATACAATTATTTAAAATATTTTCAATTTCAATATATAACATTTTGAAATCATAGTTGCAATTTGAATCATAGTTGTAATATATGAATTTAGAATCAATAAAATAAATAATCCCGCTGCAACGCGCGAGTTTGTATCTAGTTATTTTAAAACTAATAAGTGTTAAAAATATTAAATTAAATAATAAATTAAATTATTAAACACCCCTACTTAAACTAAGTGCCCAAAATTCATTAGGAGATTATGAATATTGAAAAGAATAAGCTATATATTAAGTGCAACTCAAACAAAATAAAAGCATAATTATGAAAGAATTTATGTATAAATATATATATATAATAATAAATAATTATACAACTTAAGACATTTGGAGTCAGGCAAACATCCCATTTCGATTTGTTAAGTGTATATATATATATATATATAAACTCATATAAAGTCCAAGAAAATCGCATTAAATACCCAAAGAATATATGCTTATTTGACAATATATATGGAGAAATAAATAAAATAAAAACATAGTTTGGCAATTTGTCACACATTCAAGCAATGTTGTAAAAACCGAACTAGAAGCTGAATCGGTTTTTTTGCCATTTTACGATTTGATCAGTCTGACCAGTCGATCTGATCGATTTGATTTATTTCTGCCTTTTTTTTTTAATTTTATAAAATTTAAAACAGTATCATTTTGTAAATTTTGGTCCGACCGATTCATCGATTTTTCTGAATTTTTTTTTATTCAAATCAATTTTTTTTTTCAATGATTTTTAATTTTTTATAATTTAAAAACTGAATTAATAATTAATTTTTAATTTAATCGATCCGATATGATTCTAATAACACTGCATTCAAAGAGTGATGATATTGTACTTACCTGAGACCACATGGGAGATGGTATGGATGTGATAGAGAGGTTAACTTAATAAAATTTGACGTGGCTCACATATTTCGGACAATCTTACTCCATGTGTTGCTCACATGGCTTTGTAGTCACTCCCTGATTTGTGTCTTTGTCACGAATTTCCGAGTAATGCCAAATATATTCCTACTTAACTATTAATTAATTACCCCTAAAAAATATATATTTATTGATAGTTAAGTACTTTAATATTCTTTGGCAACAAAAAAAAAGTACTTTAATATTTTTAAATTTTTTTAATTAATAAACCAAAATAACATTACTAATCATTTTTTTTAATAATTATTATTATAAAATTAATGGCAACTTTCGTGGTAAAAATTTAAATATAAAACTTTTCAGTTGCTAATTAAAAAAAATAAATAAAATAAATCAATTAGACCATATCTAATTAACCACTTATTATGTTTTTAAGTTCGTAACTATAATATAATGCATCCAAAATTATCCTAATTAAAAGCTTTTACAAATAGCTCTTGAATAATTTCATTTTTAAAAATAAATAAATAGATAAATAAATTAAGCTTTCACTTGCATTAATAGTAAGAAATAAATTTTATCATTTTTCAAATTTTAATAAATTGTTTGATTAAATATTTAATTTAAGAATACAATTTTTTATTCATAAAAAAAAAATTCTAGAGCAAAAGCTCAATAAATCATGAACTTTTTGTTCCAATTATTTTGAATTTTTTATAAGCAGCATTCGGCGCAAAATATAAGTTTATGAATTTTGATTTCAACATAAAAAGAGATGAGTTGGAAAGAAGTGAATAGGTCAACAAATCAAACAGTAAAGCAGAGCAGTCTATTAGGAAACTTCAAAGAACGAAAGAACCGTGAATTTTTTTTTTTCCCAATAAGATAAACTTTATTAACGAAGCTTCAAGCTCATATCAGTATAAGAAGATAATACAATTAGAATATAGGGAAAATTACATAGTACACTATTTTTTTTTTTTTTTAATATCATTTTCATTGTCTGTTTGTTTTTTATACATTTGTAACCACTTTCTATTTCATTTGTACGGTATTTTATTTTTATATTTTCTTCACGTTATCATTTCACATGTTAAAGGAGGAGTGAGGCACTATTCTCATCAACTGGTAATATGCATTTATTGTGGGCCACTTTTATTATTATTATTATTTCTTTTATTATCATTTTTATTAATTAATTATTATTTTTATATGCCAATCAACTAATAATTTAGTAATTGATAATAGATAATTAATTACTTAACTGAATTTAGTTAATTAATGAAATTTTAATATTGTTGCAATATCTTTTTTCTAAGTCATAATTTTTTTATAGAACTTTAAACAATTCATTTATAAAATTCTATTAATGAATTTTAAATTTAATAAAAGCATATATTATTTAAATTAATAAATTTAAGTATAAATTACTAAAATTATATATTTATAAAAATATAATTGAAAATTTCAACGAAATTTATTAAATTTAAAATTTTAATTGTACTAAGCAACACAAACAATAAATATTCCAACATCTCCATCAACACAAAGAGCAGCCTTAATTTAACAAGCAAATGCATATTTGTTTTTTTGGAAAAGCACTAGTTACTAGTAATTGATAATTCTTTCCCTCCTTTTTCTTAATTGATCACAGTTTCATCTAACACTCACACTTTATTTATAGAAGAAGAAATTGAAAAAAAAAACAACAAAGTTAATTTTTTAAAAATTTAGGAATAACAACGAGACATGTGGAGTTGATTTTGGCATGCTCCTTGTTAGAAATGAGGTCACATTCCTTGGTGTATTGTCAGCTTGTAGTCATGGTAGTTTCGTGGATTTATTCAGTAATAAGTAATGAGTATATTTTTAATCAGTTTGTCCATTTATTTATACATTTATAAATTAACTTTTAGGTATTAACATTTAAATGTGAATCCAAAACAATAAGGTGAGTAATAATTTTTTTTTATTAACTGAATTAGCTTAGAATTATTATTGTTATTTCCTTTAAAATTGTATCAAATATATAAATATAAATATATAGCAATTATATATAAATGTATATCAAATATTAAACAGATACTATATATGTACCAAACATATACATAACATATACCATATTTTCTTATACGTATACCATTTACTATTAGTTTATTTATTTATTATTTTTTTCAAATTTGTAATCTTTATATATTAAAGTAGTTGCAGATACTAAACATATACATAACATATACCATATTTTCGTTTATATATACCATTTACTGTTAGTTTATATTTTTAATTTTTTTAAATTTACAATATGTGTATATATAGAGTGGTTGCATATATCAAACATATACGTAACATCTACTATATTGTTGTATATGTATACAATTTACTTATAAAACAGTTGTAGATACCAAACATATATTTAACATATACCAAATTTTAGCATACGTATATCATTTATGGTTAATTTATATATCTTTTTAATTTTTCAAATTTGCAATTTGTATATATTAAAATAGTTGTAGATATCAAACATATACTTAACATATACAAAATTTTGGTATACGTATATCATTTACTATTAGTTTATCTTTTTAATATTTCAAATTTGCACTATGTATATATTAAAATAGTTGCAGAAACCAAACATATACTTATCGTATACTAAATTTTGGTATACATATACAATTTACTGTTAGTTTATTTTTAAAATTTTCAAATTTGCAATTTGTATAAATAAAGTAATTGCAGATACTAAACGTATACCAAATTTTAGTATACGTATACCATTTACTATTAGTTTATCTTTTTAATTATTTTTTCAAATTTTTAATATGTATATATATAAAGTAATTGCAGATACCAAACATATACTTAATATATACCAAATTTATACGAAATATATATTTAGTTATATACTAATTATATATAAATATATACAAAACATATATAAAAAATTACATGAAATGAATGTTATTTCAAAATATACATATACTTAACATATACCATACATGTTAACTTGTTGAAAATTGAAATTTTGCTCTGTCGGGGATGTGAACTTTGCAAAGATGAGGATATGATCTAATTATAAAATTTTAAGTAAATAAATAAATATATTGGTCACTTTAAAAATAACATATTTTAATTCATTTTTTTAAGATAAATATTGTATATCTTTGTAATAGCTTTTTACTTTTAATAATATGAATAAATGAATTTTTTTTTGTTAAAATACTGAATAAGAGATAGAGGTTTTTATTATTAATATTATTATTTTAGGAACAACAAAACTTATGAATAAATAGCATAAATTCAATTTTGTATTTTTTTTGAAGTTTTTTTTTATAAATTTAATTTTAATAGATACTTGAATATAAAATTTCACAATTTTAGAAATACATTTTTAGAAACAACTCAAAAATCACTGAATTAAATCTCTAATTTTATTTATGAAGTTAAAATAAGAGAAGCTATCTTATTATTGTTAGTAGTACACATAATTAGAAGATTATGGACTAAATACATTTTGCTAATTGATTTGACACCTTATGAAGTGACAAAAGATGATGCTAGCAAGAGTATCTAGACAAGTAAAAGAATGATAGCATAGAGTCAAACATTTAATACTAGTTGGACCAATCATATGACTTTCTAAATGTTTTATGGTGACGTTGCAACGCGGTTATCGTATAAAAGATAATTTTCAAGATATGAACGACAATATTATAATAAAATTTTTTACTCCGTGTGAAAGATATGCTTTTTCATTTTTCGGTTAGTTTTGAATTTTTCCCAAAAAATTTAAGTATATATTTTTTAAATTTTCATATACTTGTAAGCATTGTAATAGCCCATTATGAAACTAACTCTAAATAATCTATTGTTTTATGGCTCAACCCCAAATTAAAACAGTTAATCCAAGTTATATAGATAGTTATTAGCTGGATCTTATAAACCGTTTTTCACTTTTATTTTAGCTGGGCTCAAGCCAAGATCTAATCTAAAGCCCACCAGCTCCACACAATTTGATCTTAAAATGACTTTGATACTATTTATAACGGTCTAACTTGATCGAAATTGATTTCAAATATCCTGTTATTTTATGGTTTAATCTCAGCCTAAAATAATTAATCCAAGTTATATAAATAATAACTAATTGGATCTTATAAACCGCTTTTCACTTTCATTCCTAATTAATATGGTTTCGACTTCTACTTGTTGACATACTTAACTTCATCTAACATTTTAAATTGACAAGTCATCTGAGCAGGCTAATACAAACATATTAAAGTTTCAAGATTGTTAAATAAAATTTATGTAAATCTAAATTATTTTTTTATGCTAACTTAATTTTTTTTTGTGAAATTAGTATATTAAAATAGTAACAATAAAATATATGAAAAGTTTATAGTATCAGTGGATTTATTTTATTTTATTCTATATGTACTAAACTTACGCAGTTTCATTGTAAAATTATGTAGCTTAATTTATTACATATAAAAACCAATGAATTTCTTTTTTGAGAAAAAAATATGATTGATGAGATTTTTTTATTTTTTATTCCTTCAATTTCTTATTTGTTCAATCTTATATTGAACTGCCCTAAAAATACTGAATTTCTGAATTTTGTTGTCTCAAAATTTCTAAACTATATGACACAATTTTTTTTTTTTTTTTTATACAAAATGTTCATTGATTCTTCAATTTAAAATCCCAACTTTTAATACAGTTCTAAAAAATTTTCAATTTTTTATTGGATTGATTTATGCTAATGCTATTTAACATACCCTTTCAAAATATTTTTTATTTTCCATACATGGAAATTTTTTTAAAAGTGAAGGAGTTGCCCCGATTCAAGTTCCTTTACATCTTATATCAACCATTAAATTTCTAATCCAATGGCTGATTTACATTTTAGAATAAACTAGAATAATCAATGAAATATTTAATTATAAAGAGAATTTTGAAAGTAAAAGAGTTTTTTAGAGACTTAAATGTGTATTTTAAAGTATAGAGGTCTATTGTAAGACAACTCCTTAAAATTAAAGGATCAATTTGAACTTGTCCAAGAAAATCCAAAACCTTTCATTATTTTATCCTCTCAAAACTATCGTCTCTCTCTCTCTTCTCTCAAATCAAAAAATGGCATCGACCAGTGCAGTGGCTGTTCGAGTCTCGAACCGAAACGGACTTTCTGAGTGGAAAAAGCCTAAACTTTCTTCGTTTCCTCTTGGTAATCTCTCTCTCTCTTTCTCTCTAATATCTATAATTGCCTCTGTTTGGTCGCTGAGAAAATGGATCATTTTAACAGAAAGTGAAATTTTAATCTTTCCTTGCCCTTTATTATTAATCTTATTATTATCAATGCTTTTCCATTTAATGTACATGAAACGGGAAGTGATTTTGAAAGGTTATGCCATATTATGATTGACAAACAATTGTTTAATTTAGTTCATGGAATTGAGATGGATGCAAAAATTACATGTGCTTTTGGTTCATAATTATTTGATTTGTGCTATGGTTTATGTCTTGTATTTTTAAATTTTTTTTTCTTTATCCGATTGAATAAATGGAGAATATTATGGGTAAAGAGTTTCTTTTTTTTTTTTTTTGGGTTTTGCATCTGCTTGTCCATTAATTTTTTTTTCTTTGCATTACTTACAGGTAGTCTAAGCTGGAAATCTGGGCGTAACAATAGGTCTCTCCGTGTACATGGTTTATTTGGTGGAAAAAAGGAGAATAATGAAAAGAGTGATGATGCACCATCAAAGGTCAACCTTGCTCCCTTTTCTTGTAGTGTTCTATACATACAGAACTTGGATTTAAATTACTTTTAATAAGTAAATGATAATTTGTGTCACCTTTACATGAGATGATGCATTCTTATATGATAAAGTGTATTGTAATATCTTTTAGTCTTTCCTTATTTTGTCTCATCTCAGTTTTATTCCCTAGTATTCTTCCTGTTGAACAGCTTAGGTATTTATGGAGGTTTCGTAATGTGATACATTCCATAGTTTTATACTTGCTAATGATGTATATGGATGTAAATTGATTAACTGGTACCAAGTTAAATTGGGGCCCAATTATACACTTATATTATGGTTAAGAACAATATTACTAGAAATTGCTGCCCCCCTGGGGATTATTAACTGGATCACACAATCTAGATTATAATCATTAGCAATTTGGAGTGTTAAAATTAGCATTCCAAAATGTAAACAACCTTGAGTAAAGAATCAAAAATCTCAATTACAAAAAGCTCAAGTAATGTTGTTATTATTACTGTTAATGTGAGAAATTTGGGATTTGGATTTTTTATAGCATCATATGGAACACATGAGAAAACGGTATGCATCCTAGGGAACACATAATTGACATTCAAGCCTACTAACTAAGAAAGTTTGAAGTGAGACAGACCCTCCTTAATGGTTCCAGACTTCAGTTTGAGCTCAACAACCTAATACTCTGTAAATCATTTGATTACTATGAAATTATTTTGGAATAATGTCATTAATTTCTGAGTTTTAACCCTTTAGTAGGTGTATATCATTTAATTTTCTATAGTGTATGTTGGGCAGCTCCTCCAAATAAGTGTCATACACTTGCAGCTAATATTTAATTAGCATTTGAATACTATAAATATAATAGATTGAGTATGAATATCGTTGAATGTGATTCATGCATGTTGCAACATTGCAAAGAGATCATCAACACCATCGTTAACAGTAATTTGGCACACTTACAAAGGGTGAAATTGAAATCAGAAGGCATCTTTTACTTGCTACTTTAAACCAGTCATAAATATTTAAATTAATGAGCTTGAAGCACCTCTTTATACCCTTGCTCTCACGATACGATTTTGTTTATTACTCTTGACCTGGCATATTCAATTTACTGCCACACAAGCTTCAGGGTGTGGGTAACTGATTCAGCATCTATGATTATTTGTTTCAATTAGAACTCCTGTTCATATTTTCTGCAGTTTTGGTACTCGGCCTTATTTATTCTATACTTATTTGCATGAAAAAAAGAGAGGTTGTAATCCTTATTGGAGATTAACATTACTTCCTACTAATTGATTGTAGGCAGGAATTCTTGGAAACATGCAGAATTTATATGAGACTGTGAAGAAGGCACAGATGGTTGTCCAAGTTGAGGCAGTTAGGGTTCAGAAAGAACTTGCTGTGTATGGAATCCAGTCTTATCTGATTTTTTTTTTTTTTCTTTTTTTGCTGCTCATGAGAATTTCTTACTTTGATTCATCTTTTTTTTTTTTTTGTCTTGCAGAGCAGAGTTTGATGGTTACTGTGAAGGTGAGCTAATTAAGGTATGCTATTCTCTCTGTTTTCTCTATGTGTGCACTTGTGGGAGAGCATACATGTGCATGTTCGTATGCATTTGCTTTCATGGGTGTGAGTGTTTTGTGCATGCATGCATCCTTGTATCTGGAAGTATTCATCAAAACATAACATATTTTGACAAAAAGGAACTACACTAAAACTAGGTAAAATAATAAAATAATGTAAAATGTTAGTGGGTGGGTCCATTGAAATAAAATATCACACACTAGATGGTCCATTCGAGATGGCCAATGGTATAAAAACGTTATTAGCTAATAATAACAAAGAAAGATCAAATGCACATAGTAGGAAGAATGGAGAGCGAAAAATATGCCATTAAAGGAAGTACCCTTTGGACTCTTTAATACAAGTTCACTAAGAGAGGAGAAGACCAAAATATTGTGGGGATACTAGAGTATGATTAGAAATTGAAGAATAGTGCATAGCAAGAAGTATTATTTGGTTCCTTTCACTGTTATAGGTAAATGAAAAGTCTTTTTTTTTTTTTTTCTTTTGTTAAACTTAGTTTAAATTACCAGAGAAAAGGTTAGTGGTCTCTTTACCTTAGGATTAAGGTTATGTTAATTTTTAAACCCATTGGGATCATCCAATAAGGAAAGAAATGCCTGACTCACTTGATTCATCTGATTCACTATCCATTCAGTTGTATTTCTGACTCAGTCTATAGATTCAAATTTGATGGGGTGAAAAATAGAATCAATTGTACTATTCTAACAATTATAGTCAAAATATTCTTTTAGCTATAGATTGTGTTAGCCTTAAACTGATCTGGACTGCAAAACCTGGCATTTTGACCTTGTTATTTCATTTATGGTGGGATTAAGGATCTTAAGCCACTATCTGGTTTCTTTTGGGTCAGTCTTGTGGAACAGAGGTTAAATCATAGAAATGGATCATTTTGGTGTTCTAATGTGAGGTCTTGCTTTTACATCTCTAATATGATGCAAAATTTATCATTAGAAATGAATTTTTTATTAACAAAAGGAAGTGGAGAACACTATATATAAAAAAACTAGTGAAAGTATGATACAGTACAATGTGGAATGTCTGGTCATGCTCACTAGTTGCTAACTTGCTATGTATCTGGAGCACTTTTCATGTTGATTTTTGTTAAAATATCTAGATCATATTTTGAAGGAAGAAGTAATGCTATATGGTTGTCAATATTGCAAACCTTAACTGCATCTCCTAATTGGATTCAACTGGAGTTTGAACATTGATGTTACTTTTCAGGTAACACTATCTGGAAACCAACAACCTGTACGCACAGAGATCACTGAGGCTGCAATGGAATTAGGTGCGGAAGTAAGTACAGACAATTTACTTGATTTATGCATATATTTTTTTTTAATTTTGTTACATTATGTTAGAGATATAATCATAAGGACTTCAGCACTTCGCCTGTTGACGTAAATGTGCTAGTAATTTTCATTCTGTGACTATTTAAATGTTTAAAAATTAAAATTGCATTGCATGCTACACTTGCTTCTGGAACAAAAAAAAAAAAAAAAATTATACTCCTAGTACTTGTCCATAGCAAAAAAGTGGTTAGGCTTGAGAGAAGCTTCCGACCAACATTCTGAAAGTTTTGGTTGCGAAGGCAAGAGTATTAGGTTTTTGCTGCCAGGCTTTGTGTTCTCCTCATCTCACGGTTGCATCAATAGAAACCTGTTTTGGCTGATTATTTGTGACAAGAATACAGGAGCTATTTGAGATTGCTCTGTGTGGTCTTATGTATTGGAAATGATTTTTTTTTTTTTTTTTCCAATTTTTATATGCTCACAAACCAAGAGAAGTTTTCTTCATATATGCAGAAGCTCTCACTTTTAGTTAATGAAGCATACAAGGATGCACACCAAAAAAGTGTCCAGGTAAGCTCCCATTTTTCACTAAATCAAAACTCTTTTTTTCTTCATTTGTAACTGTACTAAAATACCTGGCCTTCTTGTTTTTTCTAGGCCATGAAGGAAAGGATGAGCGATCTTGCCCAAAGCTTAGGAATGCCGCCAGGCCTCAGCGAGGGATTAAAGTAAACAACTAAAATGGTAAAGGTGGATTCCACTCATACTAGTAGCTGGTCTCTGAAGTGAGCTCAAATTTTGTAATTGAGCCGGTTAGAAGTTCTTATTTATAGTGCGACTCAAAATTTACAGTCTTGTTTATTTTAATGATTGTTTAGATTTAACCAGTGAACATATTTGGGACTTGTAATGTTTGTTATTATTGCTACGAGAGTACTGGTTACTAATCTGATCTTTTAAAATGCTAAAAAAATGAACTAGAATTTGGTTAGACCAATTGTTAGAAAATTGGATGCTTTAATTATAATTTCGGTTGCAAACAGCTTAGGTTGAAGAAAAAAGGTTCTTTATGTTATGGAATATGTAGATGAGATTGGTCTTCCTGGAGAAGTGCAGATGGAAAGATTTTCTCCATTTTGTTTCTTCTCGAAAACCTCAGTTCTCGCTCTCTCTATTCTTGCATTAGAGAATCCATAGAATACATTGCATTATTAACATTTTTCTTGATACCCATGTCAAATAGAAGTTTCTGTTTGAGTATGAATTGGAACAAGAACAAATTGTCTTAGTTATAGAAGCTAAACCTAGTTGCTTCGCCCATCATTTTATGGGGAGGAAGGTTCTGTGGATTGCTCCAGAAACCTTCTTGAAGCTAAAACCAATTACTCGAATCTTTTTTTTTTTTTTTTGGTTGATTATCTTTTGAGTAATAAGCCAATCTCAAGATTTTGGTAGTTCTTTTCCGGCCAAGAATGATCTGAAGAGAGTGAAAGCTCTCCTTGGTTGAAATAATGGAACTTCATGACCAGCTCCTCTCACTGTTGCAAAGGTTAGCCCGTTGTAAACTTCTGTCCATCCTCCAACCTATTAAATTGAAATTCAAAAGTCATTTCTCAATAAATGTTTTAAAATAGTAATTTTAAGATATTGTTTTATTTGCAAATAAATTTCATTAAAAGAAATTCATTTGTAAATGAATTATCATATTTGTATAAATTATAAAATTCATTTAGATACGTAATGTTACTTGTTTGCTTTTATAATTCATTACTTTTAATAATTTTTTACCTTTATTAAGTTTAAATTCATTTGCAAATTCTATTAATTATGGTAGAACTAGTCGATTCCCACGCAACAAAATTGTATAAAATTATTAATTATTATTAATTTTATAAATTAATATCTTGTTATTAATTTTATTCTAAATTAATAACAAGATATTATTTAATTATATATATATATATATATATATATATATATATATATATATATATATATATATATATATATATGATTTGTCCAAATACAATCAATTTCATAAAAATTAAAAATATAAGATTTAATTAAATAGATATTTGATTAATGAATTATCAATTACAATAACTGAGCATTTTAGTGAGTAATTAAAGAATATGTGCTAATGTTTTAGTGGATAATTATGGAAAGAATTTTGTTGATAAAGTACCTGGTTGCCGGAGTACCAAGGATACCACCGAGTTTTAACGGTGAGATTAAGGTGGCTGAGGGAAAACCTAGTGGCAGTCACCGGTACAACAGAGTCTGTGTCACCACTGCATCAAAGAACAACCAATATCTTCAGAATCAAAATTCAAGCCCAATTTAAAATCATTTACTTACATGTATGCACTTATATATATATATATATATATATATATATATAATAAAAGCTGGGCTCAAAATTTATTTAGAAAATTTTTGTCATCGAGTAATTCTCTTAAAAATTAATCTTATTTATATTTTTATATATTTCAATTAAAATTTATACAAATTAATACATATAATAAAAATAATTCAGAGACTAAACTGAAAATTATACCATAACTTCAGCCTTAAGGACTATATAGAATAATAGAAGAATTATTGTGAACTATTGTCTAATTTTAAAAAACTTGCAATTTTGAAATATTTATTAAGAAAGCTGGTAAATATCTTTTTCAAATTTAATCTAGTTTTTTTTTTAAAACAAGATAAACACACACGATTTAAGACAGAACACACTCCTTTATAAAATTACAACAACTTTATAAAAATGTATTAACGTATATAACTCATAAACACATTCCATTATGTGATCCCAAAGGATGAGGCTCCACTCTCGCAATAGTTAAAAAATGGAGCTTACAACAACTTAATTTTTATTTTAAAATACTTTGTTTATGGTTTAAGTCTTTAAGATAATTGATTTAAAAAAAATAAATATTTTTTTTGCTCTTTTCAATTGTTTAATTAATAGAGCTTTCATTCCAACAACCAATATAGGGTTTTTTTTTGGCAAATATATTAGTGCGATTAGACTAATACTCCAATGTCGTTTAGAATAGAAATAAAGAATTTATATAGCCGATCCCAATTAATTTTGGAATTAAAATTTAGTTGAGTTAAGTTGAGGACTAAGTCTTATTTACACTGGGTATATATACTAATCCAATGAGATAAAAATATATAGAGCAAAAAAAGAATATCGGTATCTTTTAACTGAGAAAAAATAGAAAAAAAAAGTCATATTGATTAAAATATCTTATTACTCATTGATTTAGTATATGAAATAAATCTATGCACTTAGTGTATGAAAGAATTTTCCTGAGTTGAGACTAATAGTCCAATGGTGAAATGTTTATCAGTAATACAAGAGATTAATGATTCAAATCTTCACATTTTCTTTCTCTTTAAGAAATTTAAAAGGAAAAAAAGATAAAAGCTAAAATTAATACTATTGTAACAAGTATGTCTAGAATTTACCTGAAAACCCAGATTCTTAGACCAGCTGCAATTAGCTCCTTGTATATAGGTAATATAGAAGATTCAGAATCCTTCCAGTTCTTAAGAAGCACATCACTGTTCCCAATCAAAAAAAAAAATAATAATAATAATAATTAATTTTATCATCATAACATCAAAAAATATATAATTATAAATTTCTTACATAAAATTACCAAAATTCAATTTTTTTTTTTGTAATTTTTAAAAAAAATACCTGCAAGCAGTCCATTTGTAAGGAATTCCTGTAAAATTTGCATGCATTGCCTTTTGCACTTGAGGTTTGTTATAATATTTCTCTGCATAATTCTCAGTACAAGGATCATAACCAGAAACCCTTCGCCGCAAAAGTGTATTTTTCAGCCTTAAAGATCTTACAGTACTACTAGTATTTGTATTTTGTAGCTGCATACAAGCTGGTGTATAAATACTGTATTGATCAATATCGCCAAATTCATGGTTGATTGCATAATTCACAGCTTCATCACATTTTTCAGATGATTTATTATCTTCTTTGAAGTTGCAATTATCGATAATTGATCGATACGTTCTATCTGATATCATCGAATGACTCCACCAGAATGTTACAGCTCCTATGCTATCATAGTAATTATCTATTACAGCATTTCCCACCTGCATATAAATTTATATGATTTCATCAGAAAATTGAAAAAAAAAAAAAAAAAAAAACTATTTGGAAATGGATATTGAAAATCTATGCACAAGATAAGTATATATGCATTGAGTCATTTCTGTTTATAAATTAATTAAGGGTATAAATCAATTGTTGATCGATTATGATAATTAACATATAAACATTAGCAGTCAGCTGCTAGTAGTCAAAGAATTAAATATTGACAATTAAGAACTATTAACAACTAGATTTTGAAATATTACTCTTCAAAATCAGCAGAGAATTCAAACATTAAATGTTGATTTTTATCTCTTTCATTTATTTATAGAATGTCAAATGAGTCGAAACAATATTTTTTTTGAAACAATATATACACACGGGTTAGAGACATGACACACTCCTTCATAAAATCATATTAATTTTATAAAAGTGTGTTAATTTATATAACTCACACACACTCTGACCACAAGCAATGTGAAATCCTAAAAGACCAAGCCCTATCTCGCAAGAAAAAGTTGAAATAGTATTATGACCTATAAGATAAGAGATATTTCTTTCCATTAGTAACTTTCTCCAAATTAGTAAAAACTTCTATTATACTGGCGGATGGGGGAATCAAATCTCAAAACTCTCACTCCTTAGTCTATTATAGAGAATCAGAAAACCAACTGGTGAATTTTGACTTCTCAAGAGTGTATAATTCGAATCAGCCTGAATTAATATATAATATATGCTTTCAAATAATTTATGATTGATGTTCTACTCACAATGAATCCTTTGAGATTGATGATAGGATGTGGATGTGCTTTATTATAATGATGGATTTTCTTTGCCAATTGTGGAACATAATGCCCTAAGTACAAGAAATAAGATCATAATTGTATCAAACACTTTTATATATTAATAAATATAAAAAAATATAATAAAGTTATTTAAATTTGATATTGTACCAGCATAACTTTCCCCAGCAATGTAGAAATCTCTATATTTGTATTGGGGAAATCTTGAAAACCATCTGATGAGAAAAACTAGAGCATCCTCAGCTGTGAAAATAAAAATAAAAATGATATTATTAAACGACATAGTTTTGATTGTAATAATGCTTGTGATTGGTAGATGTGATGTGTGTGCAGGTACCTGTTCTTTTGTCACCAGAATCTTTTAGATCATAGCTTGTATTTGTGTATGAAAATCCCACACCAGCAGGTGACTCCAGGAACAGAATATTTGCTTCTGTAAGCATATCAATTTAATTCAATAAATTATGCAATTTCAACATTTAAAAAAAAAAAAGAATTTTTTTTTAATTTTATAATTTTGAAGATAATTTCAGTATTATTTAAAACTCATTAATTAATATTTATATGAGAGAAGTTTGTACAGTTTGCACTATACAATGAAAGATAACTCTGAGAATTTATCTAATTCTTTTTAATATAAAATCTTAATATTGAAATCTATATGGGAAATTAAAAAATATTTTTAAAATTTTATCCTTGAAAAAAATTTATTTCAGAATTTTTATTGTTAATTACCTGTATTCCAAGAATATTTATTTAGATAAAGAGATGAATCAGTTCTGTTAATCCGAAATGGTCCAATTTCCTCTGATGCTCCATATGCCACAGATGAACAACCTGGTCCTGCATATA